>CM069134.1:59142416-59302416 GCA_035221665.1 Okamejei kenojei
TGAGCGTTAGCACTTTATAGGTCTAAAAATGATAGTGCTGGTGCAAAATGAGCATTGTATGCTGATTAACTTCACAATCTGCCAACTTTGCAATCTTCCAGCCAACATTCATTGTTCACATGCTAACACTCTCATCAAATGGCAGTTGTAGCAACTCACACCATTAATATGTGTTGGATCCAAAACATTACAATGTATTCCAAAGCCGGAACTAGATCAATGTCCATAATTTTCAATCAATGCACTATGGAGCCTTGCAGACCAGTAAAATTTCAACCCTCAAACCTTACTCCCAGAGACAACACAACTTCCAGTGACAGTGAAAGGCTGACAGTGACTTTAGATATAAATACAATGTTACGATATAACTTTATTTATCACAGTCATAAAAAACACAACAAAATATGAAACATGAAATTAAAGTGCAGAGTGGAAAGTCCAGGGTTGGGGATATGCAAAGATGAGGGGGGGGGGGGGGGGGTGGGGGGGGGGTGGGGGCTATCAAAATGTTTAACTCCTCCCCCTTCTACCCCATGTCAGAAGGGGGAGTAGTTGTACATTTTGATAGCCACAGTGAAAAACGATCTCCTGTAGCGTTCTGTGCTGCATCTCGGTGGAACCAGTCTGTTGCTGAAGGTGCCCCTCAGGTTGACCAGTGTGCTATCAAATGCTAATTTGTTCCACATCTTTGCAGCCATATAGTAGAAAATAACTCTCCCCTGTAGCTTCAGTTAATATTAACCTGACCCACTAATGTAAGCAACAACATATAATAAATAACTATTTTTGATTTCTGTATTTAATCATCACTTGCTGAGAATTGAAGATATGTTGACAAAAAATGACGTGATCAGACCCCTTTCTTTCATAGGATGAGTAAAATTCTGACCTGCATTATATTGTGAATTATATCCAATGTATTCAATCAACTAAGAGGACTAAATAACCACAGGTAAAATATCCAAAATGATAAAGCTCTGAGAATTTTTTTCTCTGAAATATTTAGCAAAACATCAGGATATTAATCCAGCTTGACAGCCCATATAATTCAAACCTGGCTTATTATATTCCACAGATAACAATTTCATGGTCATATCCATACATGAACTATTAAGATCAATCTGATCATTTATGCTTATTCTCACAATCTTTAAACCACTTAGACTCTTTCTAGACACCTTAAAAAAAAATCAAATTAAATACCAAAGTGTTTAAGAATTGACTTTTATTATTATGGATTTTAAAGACTAAAGTTAACAACCAGATTGTGAAAAGTTTATCATGTTGTGGATGCATTAATTTGTAAATTGTGCATAAAAATAATATTAATTCTGTAAGCTTGTTTTACTTCTAATACTATTTTATTCCATAGAATTTAACTGCGTATACTGTTACAGTTTATGCGTTGCACTTTTGGTGAAAAAATAGTTTGATCCTCACATAATCATATGCATCACATTTTCATCTTACCGTATAATCAACTTTTCATTAATACATATATATTTCTTGCATCATTGCATCAATTTACAAAAGCACATTTACTTACATTATTCAGATCTCTTTGAATGGTGTCAATGGTCTTCACAACCGCTACCTCTACATACAGCTGAGATCGGCAGGAATACCTTAATTTATCAGGTATTTTCCTCCACATGGGCGGCATGATGGTGCAGGGGTAAAATTGCAGCTTTAAGGGCCTGTCCCACTTGGCCATCATTTGCACGTCATTTATGCAACCTGGTAGCGTGTGGGTAGCGCGGAACGGGCGCATGGAGTGGCATGGAAGAGTGTGGAGTTGCGAGCGGTATCGCGCAGCGCTCCAGGATTTTGTTCTGGATGAAATCTTCACGCGCCACTGGCCTGTCACGTAAATGACGGAGAAGTGGGACGCCCTGGTGCAATGCAAGGTCTCACCTCCAACAGCCACAGAAGCAGGCAAGCGATCGCCGAGCTCGGCCTGGGGCTCATGGCCGTTGCGGATCCGGATCCACCCCCACTCCTACTCCCAGAGTGGGGCTAAGACAATTGGAGATAGACACAAAATGCACGAGTAACTCAGCGGGACCGGGAGCATCTCTGGAGAGAAGCAATGGGTGATGTTTCCGGTTGAGACCTTTCTTCAGACTGAAGAAGAGTATCGACCCAAAACATCATCCATTCCTTCTCTCCAGAGATACTGCCGGTCCTGCTGAGTTACTCCTGCATTTTGTGTCTATCTTCAAATAACGTCAAGTGCTCCAGATGGCTGTGCGGACACATGATGATGCGCGCGACTGTCACGACCGGCCTGTTGCGTGAATGACGGCCAAGTGGGCAGGCCCTTTACAGAACTTGCAGCACCAGAGACCCAGGTTCGATTCTTACTACGAGTTCTGTCTGTACAGAGTTTGCACATTCTCCCGTGACCACGTGGGTTTTCACCCACACTCAAAAGATGTACAGGTTTGTAGGTTAATCGGCTTGGTGTAAGAGTAGATTAGCCCTAGTGTGTAGGATAGTGTTAATATGCAGAGATTGCTGGTCGATGCGGACTCAGTGGGCGAAGGTCCTTTTTCCGCTCTGTATCTCCAAACTAAACTAAACACATTGCCAATGAATAAGCTACTTACAAAATTTTTAGTGTTCAATTCAACTCAATTCAACCAATTAACTTGCAATAAGTTGCATGAATGTTACTTCTCAATTAAAACTCTCACAAGCAGAATTTGATCATATGCATTTGGAAAATATCTTTTATCTTTTTATATTCTTTGTTTTCTCATTTAAATGCTGACCATTTCTGAGCTTTTTAAATGGGCATCAATTATATCAAATTGTTCTGAGAAAAAAATATCCATTAGTAATATTATATTAATTATCCCTCATAACATTCTTCATTGCTTACTTCTTTTAATATCAAGATATCAGTTGTCATGCATTCTTCTGCAGATACAGACCAAAATTCTAATTTAGTTCAAAAAATATATTTGATGTTTATTTTAGAGCCTTTTCTGTTAGAACATCGATGGTTGAAGTAACATATAAAATACAGAACATGTATAAACTTCCAAAGGTATTGCTGAATTCTAAAAAATTGACTTAATTTCTAGACATGATTGCTTCTTCCTTCAGTTTGACTGCATTTTTTATACAAATCGCATGAAAGGAGTTATCACTGGGAATCTTTTTTCTTGCATCCTTTCGTAAATTTTCATTAAAATAATTATCTATTTTTTTATACCATTCTAATCAATCTTGGATGATTTCCCATCCCCTTTTTGGATCAAGACATCATCTGTTACTCTGCTAATGTTTTGGTGTCATATGTGTATATCTGTGTGTGTGTGTGTGTGTGTGTGTGTGTGTGTGTGTGTGTGTGTGTGTGTGTGTGTGTGTGTGTGTGTGTGTGTGTGTGTGTGTGTGTGTGTGTGTGTGTGTGTGTGTGTGTGTGTGTGTGTGCGTGTGTTTGTAGCTCTAGTAGTAATAGCCACAAGCTCAGAAAGATATTTAAAGTTAGAATACACAATATTTCCAGTGAGGACACTAATAATTTCCTTTAAGAGTTCCATCTTATGTTGATTAGTGTGTTCCACTGTTGTTTTGTACATTTCCTGTACAATCTGTAACTGATGTATTTTACAGAATCATTGATTCTTGGTCAGGCGTTCTTTAAGTTACGGAGATCATTTGCATTTATCAATTATGTACTATGCCACATTCTCTCATCAATGGAGCATATCTCATTATTCTGGAGATTTATATTGAGACAATCATAATGTAAATTAGTACTTTCACCTGCTATTTTTTGACAATCATTTCAAAGTTGCTTTGCTGAGTATACTGTTCCAGCTCCAATTATATCAAAGCATTTAATTCACTACCTTTGAGCTAAGCTAAAGTTTTCTTCACCACTTAGTGCTCATTACTGAATTTTCTTTTCCATTGATAATGTGGAGACTTAGATAGGTAAAACCTAGGTCACTGCAATAAACTTGAGATGTTCAAAATAAGTACTAACATTAACAAACTAATTAATGAATGTATCTGTTTATGAAACCTATTTTGAAGGGCTGTGTTTAAATTAAACCCATTCAAACGCAATGATCACTAATGAAGACCATTTTTTCCAATAAAAAATATTTTATCTTTCAATAGGACAAGGTTAATAAGAAATTTCTGACCAATAAGAATTGTTTTTAAACATATCCTGACAAAAATGTAACAGAGCCTTCTGGAGAAGAGAGCATTCCTGCTGAAATTCTAAAACTCATCAGTCGCAAACCAACAGTCTCATTGTTGACTCTTGGGAATGTCCAATTCACCATGTTGGTCAATGTACAAATGTCACGGTGTTTGTATTTTGTGACAGTCAACTATGCCATCAATATTTGAGCCACAACCTGAAGGATGACCATTGAGTAATAGAAGCAAATCTGAATGTTGTCCAAGACGGTGCATAAGAGTGCATCATGCTTCAGGAGTTTTTATATCAAACAGAATGCAATTATTTTATATCAAACAGAATGCACATATTCTCATCTGACAAAATGGCAGAGGTAAGAACATTGATCGAAAAAGCAGAACATGGATGGATCTTGAACATGTCCTGAGGAAATTCTACAGAGAATTGGGGTTGTGATGAATGATCTCCAACAAGCACAATCATTTTCCTTTTTTGCTTCAGCCAGAGGAAAGATTTTCCTTTGAGCCCCATTCAATGTTAATATGGCTGCTTGATGGTACAATCAATCAAATCCTGCGTTGGTCAAGGACAGTCAGTCTTGGATTAGAAATTCAGCTCCTGAGTTGCTGCTAGTGAACAAAATGGTAATAAAGACCTTAAATGAATATCAGTGAGCTGCTTTATTGATAAGAAGGTTCTGCTTGATAGCAATTGCAAAAGAAAACCTCTTGGAACAGTGGTTAGTTGGTTATGATTACTCCTGTTTTTTGAAATTACATGCAACAATTTTCCTCTTTGTGGTGGATTGAAATAATCTTGTCTGGGATGTGGTAGGACTACAGATCCATGATCTGATCCTTAGATTGTGCGACTGTTTATCTCTTCGACTCTACAAGACATTGCAATATACTGACCTGCTTGCCAAACTTGGTCTATAACTCCCAGTTTGATCATTGGAGATCTATTGATATCCTGCTGTGGAAGAGCACCACAGAATCGATTCTCCACAATCACTTTGCAGTTCTAGAGATCACAAAGGAAATGAGACAGAGAAAGTGTTGCACGGTAGTCAGAGTAATGTTTGGAGATATCAGGTAGATGATGGAGGGATGAGGGGAGAAAGCTGGTTGTCAATTGGATAGTTTGGAAAGATTTCAGGAAGGTTTTGAGGATTGATCAGTAAGATGACCTGGGGTGGACAAGAGACACCAAAAAATTGGAGGTCAAGCAGCTGATTGTCAAATGAAGTCAGTGAGTAATTTAGAGAGGTGGCAACGTTCGTGCAGATGAATGATTGTAGCATGGAAAAATAGTGCAGATGAATGACTGTAGCATGGACAAATAGTTGGGGAAATTAGGACAATAAATATGGATGATCAGACAGATAACTCGGGATGTGCTGAGGACATTGCTAGTCGGAGTGGTGGTGGGGCCAATCACTAACATTGGAAAGTTAAAGCAGTAAAATTACCTGGAGAAAGATATATACTTTGGACTCTCCGGCAGGGACCCATGTAGGATGTGTCCCTTTGACAATCACTAATGTAAGCATCAATCCTTAGATTGGGCCTTTCCTCATCATTCTCATCGGCCTTATTGTGTGGTAGAATCTTCTCATTTGATGTGAGATAAGCTCTGTATTTCTTCGGGCACGATTGTAGCCTCCATGAGCTGGCGTCACTTGCACAGAGATCACACCAACGAAATCCTCACAGGGAGACACAAGGAACTGCAGCTGCTAAAACCTTGAGAAAAACCCAAAGTGCTGGAGGCAGCATCCGTAGAGGAATGGACAGGTGACAGTTCAGGTTGGGACCTTTCTTCAAACTGATCAATCTGAAGAAGGGTTCCCATCCGAAAAGTCGCCTGTCCGATATCCACACGTGGTCTTCCAATCTGATGTGAAAATGGCTTTATAAATCTGGTGCATGCTTTTTCTGATGTTTAGCCCATATGTATTTCCATGAAAATGCTTTCCCACGATGGAACTTCAGTTTTAGGTATGCTCTTGTAGAATTACTCATTGAATAAGGCTTCATCCTTAAGAGAGTGAATGATATGCTGAAGCATGAGTTAAGGTATTGTTGTGGATTAGGACGTATGTGCAACCAATGGCTCAGTGAGCCTCGCTGATGCAAAGTCTTGAGTGTCAGATCTGTTCTCACTTAACCCCACTGAGCACTGTGGTGTAACACAACATGATGGAGTGTATCCTTCCTGTGAAAACACCGAGGTCAAGGTAATTTCTGTTTTCCACACTGAAACCCTCCACAGCTTTTACCATTCACTTATTTCTCAATTGTCTAATGATTCAGGAACCAAAATTATAGAAAATGCGATTTTACACAATGTTATTTCAAAGTATAACAAATGCCAAAGAGTCTAACAATGCCAGCACTGGGGAACCTGGTTTCCCTTTTGAAATGGTTCACATGCACCTTCTGTCTCCGCCACCTCATGATTCTGTCTGTTAAGTTTTACATTATTCACTTCAGGAACCAATTTATTTTACTGAACACAATAATAATGTAGCCACAGTCAATATTTTAGATATTGAAGCTTAAATGGTCATATTTTAAGTGCACCTATCTACTAAAGCAATTTGTAACATAGGCTTGTCTCCATTTATCAGTGAATCAAACAAATATCCTTTTGCTGATTTCAGTTTCATCTTTCACACTAGTTAATTGAAGGTTATTTTATCAGTGCAGAACACCATGCTGAAAATGTTTACCTTTCATTGTGCAATAGCATTTTATTTGCATTTATAAAGCAATATAATCTGTGTAATTTGTACTGCAGTGGTGACTATAATTTAATGTTTGTTCAACAATTCTAGTACTAGATTAAAATGTAAATATTTTAATCAGCTTTAAAATATAACAGATATTAAGCATCTTCAGTTAAAAAAAAGAGAGCTGATTTATTAAGCACAGCGAAGAGGAATTGCTATTAGTAATTACATGCAAATATTAATTATTGATAGAGCTTTGGAAGCAATGTGAAGACCATGTGCAAAAGCTACTTCTGATAATTCTTTTTAGATTTCTAGGAACCCGGCATTTAAGACTAAATCGGTTGGGGGGAGGGACTCAAATAGAGAAAGCAAGTAGTCCGTTTGTGAGGCAGGAGGCAGAGAAGAGAAGCAGTCAGACGCAACACATAGGGGGGGAAAGAACAAAAAAATAACAAACGGAAAATAAGAAGTGGAGGGTTTCTTAAATGTTTGAGCAGAGAGACAGAGGGGTGTAAAATGAGGATAGGAGCAATAGGTAGCAAGGTGAAAAGTGGCAGGCAGACAAATCCAGGGCAAAAATCTAAAAGGGCCACTTTTCAACATAATTGTAAAAGGGGCAAGAGCATTGTAAAAACAAGCCTGAAGGCTTTGTGTCTCAATGCGAGGAGCATTCGTAATAAGGTGGATGAGTTGACTGTGCAGATAGCTATTAATAATTATGATATAGTTGGGATCACGGAGACATGGCTCCAGGGTGACCAAGGCTGGGAGCTGAACATCCAAGGATATTCAATATTCAGGAGGGATAGACAGAGAGGAAAAGGAGGTGGGGTAGCGTTGCTGGTTAGAGAGGAGATTAACGCAATAGAAAGGAATGACATTAGCTTGGAGGATGTGGAATCGATATGGGTGGAGCTGCGAAACACTAAGAGGCAGAAAACGCTGGTGGGTGTTGTGTACAGGCCACCTAACAGTAGTAGTGGAGTTGGGGATGGTATCAAACAGGAAATTAGAAATGCGTGCAACGAAGGTAAAACCGTTATAATGGGTGACTTCAATCTACATATAGATTGGGTGAATCAAATTGGTAGGGGTGCTGAGGAAGAGGATTTCTTGGAATGTATAAACCTAGCAATTATAGATCTATTAGTTTGACGTCAGTGGTGGGCAAATTAATGGAAAGGATACTTAGAGATAATATATATAAGCATCTGGATAAACAGGGTCTGATCAGGAACAGTCAACATGGACGTGTGCCTGGAAGGTCATGTTTGACAAACCTTCTTGAATTTTTTGAAGCGGTAACTAGGGAAATTGATGAGGGTAAAGCAGTGGATGTTGTCTATATGGATTTCAGTAAGGCCTTTGACATGGAAGGTTGGTTAAGAAGGTTCAATCTTTGGGTGTTAGTGGCGGAGTAACAAGATGGATTCAACTGTGGCTGAATGGGAGATGTCAGAGAGTAATGGTGAATGGCTGTTTGTCAGGTTGGAAGCCGGTGACCAGGTGGCTCCGGGATCTGTGTTGGGTCCACTGTTGTTTGTCATGTACATCAATGATCTGGATGATGGGGTGAAAAATTGGATAAGTAAGTATGCAGATGATACTAAGATAGGTGATGTTGTGGATAATGAAGTAGATTTTCAAAGTCTACAGAGAGATTTGGGCCATTTCGAAAAGTGGGCTGAAAGATGGCAGATGGAGTTAAATGCTGTTAAGTGTGAAGTGCTACATCTTGGCAGGACAAATCAAAATAGGACGTACATGGTAAATGGTAGGGAATTGAGGAATGCTGTGGAACAGAGGGATCTAGGAATAACTGTGCATAGTTCCCTGAAGGTGGAATTGCATGTAGATAGGGTGGTAAAGAAAGCCTTTGGTGTGCTGGCCTTTATAAATCAGAGCATTGAATATAGGAGTAGGGAAGTAATGTTAAAATTGTACAAGGCATTGGTAAGACCAATTCTGGAGTATGGTGTACAATTTTGGTCGCCTAGTTATAGGAAGGATGTCAACAAAATAGCGAGAGTACAGAGGAGATTTACTAGAATGTTGCCAGGGTTCCAGCAACTCTGTTACAGAGAAAGGTTGAACAAGTTAGGTCTTTATTCTTTGGAGCGCAGAAGGTTAAGGGGGGACTTGATTGAGGTCTTTAAAATGATGAAAGGGATAGGCAGAGTTGACGTGGATACGTTTTTCCCATTGAGGGTAGGGAAGATTCAAACAAGAGGGCATGACATGAGAATTAAGGGACAGAAGTTTAGGGGTAATGTGAGGGGGAACTTCTTTACTCAGAGGGTGGTGGCTGTGTGGAATGAGCTTCCAGCAGAAGTGGTGGAGGCAGGATCGATTTTAACATTTAAAAGTAAAGTGGATAGGTATATGGACGTGAAGAGAATGGAGGGGTATGGAGGGAATGGAGCAGGTAGATGGGACTAGGGGAAAACAAATGGTCGGCACGGACTGGAAGGGCCGAGAGGGCCTGTTTCCGTGCTGTAATTGTTATATGGTTATATGGTTATATGGTATGCGGGATAGTTTTCTAAACCAACATGTAGAGGAACCAACGAGAGAACAGGCTATTCTAGACTGGGTATTGAGTAATGAGGAAGGGTTAGTTAGCAGCCTTGTTGTACGTGGCCCCTTGGGCAAGAGTGACCATAATATGGTTGAGTTCTTCATTAGGATGGAGAGTGATATTGTTAATTCAGAAACACGGGTCCTGAACTTAAAGAAAGGTAACTTTGAGGGTATGAGACATGAATTGGCCAAGATGGACTGGCAATTGATTCTTGAAGGGTTGACGGTGGATATGCAATGGAAGGCATTTAAAGACTGCATGGATGAACTACAACAATTGTTCATCCCAGTATGGCAAAAGAAAAATCAGGGAAGGTAGCGCATCCGTGTATAACAAGGGAAATCAGGGATAGTATCAAAGCCAAAGATGAAGCGTACAAATTAGCCAGAAAAAGCAGCCTACCAGGGGACTGGGAGAAATTCAGAGACCAACAGAGGAGGACAAAGGGCTTAATTAGGAAAGGGAAAATGGAGTATGAAAGAAAACTGGCAGGAAACATAAAAACTGACTGCAAAAGTTTTTATCGA
This sequence comes from Okamejei kenojei, assembly GCA_035221665.1. Taxonomy (NCBI): domain Eukaryota; kingdom Metazoa; phylum Chordata; class Chondrichthyes; order Rajiformes; family Rajidae; genus Okamejei; species Okamejei kenojei. Next base: position 59,152,424 of record CM069134.1, read on the forward strand.
TATGTGAAGCGCAAAAAATTAGTTAAAACAAAAGTAGGTCCCTTGCAGTCAGAAACGGGTGAATTGATCATGGGGAACAAGGACATGGCAGACCAATTGAATAACTACTTTGGTTCTGTCTTCACGAAGGAAGACATAAATAATTTGCCGGAAATAGCAGGGGATCGCGGGTCAAATGAGATGGAGGAACTGAGTGAAATCCAGGTTAGCCGGAAAGTGGTGTTAGGTAAATTGAATGGATTAAAGGCCAATAAATCCCCGGGGCCAGATAGGCTGCATCCCAGGGTACTTAAGGAAGTAGCCCCAGAAATAGCAGATGCCTTAGTGATAATTTTTCAAAACTCTTTAGATTTTGGAGTAGTTCCTGATTGGAGGGTAGCTAAAGTAACCCCACTTTTTAAAAAGGGAGGGAGAGAGAAAACGGGGAATTACAGTCTAACATCGGTAGTGGGGAAACTGCTAGAGTCAGTTATTAAAGATGGGATAGCAGCGCATTTGGAAAGTGGTGAAATCGTTGGACAAAGTCAGCATGGATTTACGAAAGGTAAATCATGTCTGACGAATCTTATTGAATTTTTCGAGAATGTAACTAGTAGAGTGGATAAGGGAGAAGCAGTGGATGTGTTATATCTGGACTTTCAGAAGGCTTTCGACAAAGTCCCACACAAGAGATTGGTATACAAACTTAAAGCACACGGTATTGGTGGTTCAGTATTGATGTGGATAGAGAACTGGCTGGCAGACAGGAAGCAAAGAGTCGGAGTGAACGGGTCCTTTTCAGGATGGCAGGCAGTGACTAGTGGGGTGCCGCAAGGCTCAGTGCTGGGACCCCAACTATTTACAATATACATTAATGATTTGGACGAGGGAATTAAATGCAACATCTCGAAGTTTGTGGATGACACGAAGCTGGGGGGCAGTGTTAGCTGTGAGGAGGATGCTAGGAGGCTGCAGGATGACTTGGATAGACTGGGTGAGTGGGCAAATGCATGGCAGATGCAGTATAATGTGGATAAATGTGATGTTATCCACTTTGGTGGCTAAAACAGGAAAGTAGACTATTATTTGAATGGTGACCGATTAGGAAAAGGGGAGATGCAACGAGACCTGGGTGTCATGGTACACCAGTCATTGAAAGTAGGCATGCAGGTGCAGCAGGCAGTAAAGAAAGCGAATGGTATGTTGGCATTCATAGCAAAAGGATTTGAGTACAAGAGCAGGGAGGTTCTACTGCAGTTGTACAGGGTGAGGCCACACCTGGAGTATTGCTTACAGTTTTGGTCTCCTAATCTGAGGAAAGACCTTGCCATAGAGGGAGTACAGAGAAGGTTCACCAGACTGATTCCTGGGATGGCACGACTTCCATATGAAGAAAGACTGGATATACTCGGCTGGTACTCGCTGGAATTTAGAAGATTGAGGGGTGATCTCATAGAGACTTACAAAATTCTTAAGGGGTTGGACAGGCTAGATGCAGGAAGATCGTTCTCGATGTTGGGGAAGTCCAGGACAAGGGGTCACAATTTAAGGATAAGGGGGAAGTCTTTTAGGACCGAGATGAGAAAATAGTTTTTCACACAGAGAGTGGTGAATCTGTGGAATTCTCTGCCACAGAAGGTAGTTGAGGCCAGTTCGTTGGCCATATTTAAGAGGGAGTTGGATGTGGCCCTTGTGGCTGAAGGGATCAGGGGGTATGGAGAGAAGGCAGGTACAGGATACTGAGCTGGATGATCAGCCATGATCATATTGAATAGCGGTGCAGGCTCGAAGGGCCGAATGGCCTGCTCCTGCACCTAATTTCTATAGTTTCTATGTTTTTAAATGTCATCCAGAACAGATGTGTATGGGAGACTACTACAACAGTGAAGTGTGTTGAAAATACACATCAAATGCACTGTTTTGTCCAAAGGCTTTATCTTGTTTCACCATCAAAGAATTGTTCTTTTTGCTTCCTCTTTTATTGACCCTTGCTTAGTTTCTCACTGTGCGAGTTGACCCACGAGGTACCCCGAGTGATAGACTCGTGGCTGCACGAACTGCAAGTGTATGATCAAGTGTGTGGCCGAGTTCCCACGGGTATGTAATTGCTGCAATGTTGCAAGTTCCTCTCCCGAGTTAGCAAGTTCCTCTCCCGAGTTAGCAAGTTCCTCTCCCGTTACTCTTGAGCCAACCGTGAATGAAGGTATGGTTTAATAAAGCAACAATGTTAAAATACATCTCCATCCTGTGGTTTTTGAGTTATTTCAGCGCGGCCGCATCTATTGATATGACCTACAATGGGAAATGCGCATTCTACCAAGCATTTCTTGTTTTTTTATGTTTTTAAATACTTTTTTGCAATGGATCTCTATTTTAAATAATTTTAAAAAAGGAAGCAGCCCGGGTGACTGACATTGAGCCCGTTGGGACCCGACAGCAGACACACACACACACACACACACACACACACACACACACACACACACACACACACACACACACACACACACACACACACACACACACACACACACACACACACACACACAGAGAGAGATACACACAGACAGCAGCTGGCCACCACTTCAGAAAGCAGGAATTAAGCAGCTTTCTGATTACACACACACACACACACACAGAGATAGACAGAGAGGAGAGAGAGAGACACACACACACACACACACACACACACACACACACACACACACACACACAGACACACAACACACAGAGATACTGGCACCCACTTCAAGGAATTAAGCAGCGCGGGTGACTGAGCATTACCCGACAGTACACACACACACACACACACACACAGAGGGGAGGGGAGAGAGGGGGACACACACACACACACACACACACACACGATAGAGATACACACACAGCAGCTGGCCACCACTTCAGAGGAATTAAGCAAGGTGCGCCAGGGCGTGACTGATACACACACACACACACACACACACACACATTACAGAGATAGACAGAGATAGACCAACACACACACACACACACACACACACACACCACAGATAGACAGAGAGGGAGAGAGAGAGACACACACACACACACACACACACACACACACACACACACACCACACAAGACAGCAGCTGGCCACCACTTCAGAGGGCAGCTCGGGTTACTTTTTGAGCGGCCCAACCCGGATAGACAGAGAGGGAGAGAGACACACACACACAACTCAGCGGACATGTCTAGCATCTTCTGGAAGAGAGAAGAATAGAGTCGAGACCCTTCTTCAGACTTACCCGAAATGCCAACCCATTCCTTCGCTCCAGAGATGCAGCCTGTCCCCCGAGGCAATGGATCACGTTGGCCACCCACCCCACCACCCAGACTTGCCTTCAGGCAGGTGGAAATCTCGACTCTATTCCTTCTCTCCAGAAGATGCTGCCGTGGTCCGCTGAGTATATAAACAGCCAAAAGGAAACAGATTACTCCAACGAGTTATAAAATGCAAAAATCAAAAACATGTTTGATTTTTTTCTTAACAAGTTTTTCCCGAGTACATGCCGGTTTAGATAAGTGTGCGAGTTCCCCTACGACGGTTCCCGCTACTGATCACCGACACGAGTGGAAAAACTCGGGGTCAGTGGGCTCGCATGAGACAGGGGTTTTAGTTTCCCAGTACTTTGGTCAAAGGTGCGGGCCCAAAAAAACCATCAGATAAGTCTGGGGCCCCTTCAATGAGTGAAAGGGGGACAGCGTAGAAAGAATGAGGGGAAGGGATTGGGGAAGTGCTAGTAATCGGAGAATCCTGGTGAAGAGCAGTCGATTGGCATTTTTGAAAAGTTTGTTTGAGAGTGGCAAGTAGCCAAATGAATACTTCTTACCATTGACCATCCAACAGTTTCAACTTAGTAAATGATGAAAACTATTTCCTTGAACTTATACACATATATGGGTTAGTCTCATTTTGCGATGCTGAGACACATCAAGTTTGCATGCATGCCACCTGACTCCCAAGACATATTTTTAAGCTCTGTCATGATAAGAGATTACCAGTCAGACTGAAAAAAATATTCAAGGACATGCTCAGACATTCCTCGAAAAACATGCGGCATTTCCACTAACCCTTAAATTTCTGGTTCATGATGGCTCGAAGTGGAAAAGGATCACTCTGAGTAAAAATGAGAATCTCCAGTCCACATATTAGATACACCCAGAAGCCCTGCATGCATGGAAGAAACTGGAGGATATGGAGAAGGTGCAGAAGAGGTTTACCAAAATGCTGATACGAGAAAAGGTTCACAAAAAAAGACGCAGAATGAATTACTCCAGTACTTTGTGTCATTTGTTACCAGAATGCCGTCTGGACTAGAGGGTAATAGAAGTATATAAAATTCTGAGAGGCATAGATAGAGTAGACAGTCAAAACATTTCCCCCAGGGTGGAAATGTCAAAATTAGAGGGCATAATTTAAAGGTCAGAGGTGGAAAGTTTAAAGGAGATGCAAGCCATGTTTTATTTTACACAGGGAATGGTGGATGCTGCCAGGGAAAAGCAGGTATGAAAGTGATGTTTATGAGGCTTTAAGTTAGGTGCATGGATATGTAGGGAGTGGGGGAAACCAATCGCACACAGATATGGGAGATTAAATTGCCATATTGTTCAGCACAGGCATTGTGGGTCGTAGAGCCTGTTTCTGTGCTGTACTGTTCTAAGGGCTGTGACAAATTCGTGCACAGAAGCTTGAGTTCATACATTTTAGGGAGATGACTAAGAAATGGGAATATTTATTCAATGGGGAGACACTGAATGGTGGATGAACAAAGAAATCCAGGATTCAAATATGTAATCCATGGTCATAATAAAATTGACAACATGAATGGGAATGTAATGCATGTCAGCAAGAACTAACGTTAAAACGCTTTGAGTGTTTCATATTTGAAGGACAATATGCAAGGACTACACCTCTGTACCCCCTGTCATGGAAAATAGTTTAGAACGTGCAACAAGACTCACCAAGATGATGCCAGCATTAGATAATAACAGTTACGTGCAGGGACTCGAGAAACTAGGAGGATTCAACTGAATCAGAGAAAGAGGAAATTTAATGACATTTCATTAAAAGATGTTAAAAAGTTATCATTTTATCCATTTGGAGAGAGAGAACAATGTAAAAGCATCTTTAAAAGAATGAGGAGAGAGATTGAGAGATCTATTTGAATTGTAAGAAGAAAATCTAAAAATAAAATGCAGATGCTGGAAATCTAAAATAAAAACTTTTTTTTGCACAGCTAGTTTGAAAATAGAATGTTTCATCACTGGAAAGGGCTCTGACATAGATGAAACTGGGATAGATATTTGAAGCAGAAAATGAAACGGAATTATTATTCATTCAACATTTTGATGTGGACAAAGAACAGCAGCTGGCATCTAATGCCTCATCCTGCATTAAAATTGAGTACTGTAACTGCATAGGCCATCTTAGATAATAATTATGAGTCAACAACATTGGAATGAAAAAGGAAACACACAAGCCAGACCAATAAATGTAACAGCTTTTTTTCTTAAGGATATTAGTGAATCAACCATTTACAACAGCTCTGGTTGTTGGTACCATTTTAATATGCTAATTTGCTAATCCATCATGAGAGATGAACTCATGCTGACTGTATTATTAGCCCAATTGCATGCCAATCCTGCCTAAAAATATTATAGGGAAGAGCAAAGTTAACACAGACATTCACAGCCAAATGACCTCCTACTATGTTGTAAACATTGGTGGTTCAGAAATAAATGTGTAAGGGCAATTATTTTGACAATGGAGTTATTTTGGGTTGAAACTAGTCAATTATTTTTTCTCTTCCAACTCCTCATTGGATGTTGCATATTCAGAACATACTCAAAGCAAATTTCACCTGGAAAGCACTTAGACAACACAAATTGATCGGCCAAAGCCTGTTTTAGCCAGCTTTATCATTGTGCGAAGCATTATAGCAGGTGAAGATTATGCATTTCATCATCAGTCAGTCTTCATCTTTGGACTCTCTATCGAAGCCAATTAAAATCTATGAGCATTGGTTACGCTGAGCTTTGATGCAGCAAACTAATAAAAAAATTAATACATCTGAATTATGTCTCTGGACCTGGATTTCCTGCAAGCACAATCTTCTTACCCATATTTGTTTTATGTGGGAAGTTCCAGAGTGGTGCAACTGTTTTATGGCAATTTGAAAAGTGCAGCTCACGCTCATTTCCACATTGCTGCACCTGAAACCTGAATGTTCTCTAAAACAACAAAGAATACCAGATGTCAAAAAAATCTCCCTACGTTCAGTCTATGTACGTGGTGCCATCAAGTGTGGCAGCCTCACCAACAGCTGTTCATCCTTTCATCCTTTTTTAAATTTGTAGTCTGTCCAAAGTTTTGTTTTGGATGTATTTTAGTCTTTTCCATGTGGGTGGTGGGGTGGGGGGGGGGGGGGGAAGGGGGAAACTGTTTTCCTCAGTCACTACCTGGTCGAGGATGTGTCTGTCCTCCCAGTCACATCTTCACCCCCTCCTCGCGGCCTCCAATCTGGATTGGCGCGGCCTTTCCTGCCAGAGACAGGCCAGAGCTTCAGCTTCAGCAGTGGTGCAGCACTGGATTCCCTCGCAGAGCGGGCGATGCCTTACCGGGATCGCCGTGTTAGAGCTCTGGAGTGCTGGGACTGCCGCCTTTAACACCGTGGAGCTGTGGTCTGCTGAGCTTCCAGCCGCAGGCGGCGCTGACTCTTTCATCGCAGAGCATGGGATCCTTGCTGGGGTCGTCAGCATTGAATCCCCACCCCGCTCGGCCTGTGGACTTCAGGAGCCGCGGTCTCCGGTAGGAAGCGGCCGATTCGGAAACTCCAAGCCGCTGAGAGTGTTCTTCCGTTCGTGGGCCTGAAACATCGGGCTGCCCTTGCGGCGACTGCGGAGACCTCAATAGGCCCCGACCATGGGTGAACATGAGGAAGAGAACTGAACTTTGTTGCATTCCCTCACAGTGGGAAACATTGATTCTGCAGTGGGGGATGTTTTTATGTTCTATGTTAAATTCTATAGTGTGTTTATTTTATTTGTGTGCTGCATGGTAACTCAAATTTCACTGCACTAATTGGTGTATATGACAATAAATGTCCTTTGTCCTTTAGATCTAACTTAATCTCCAGCAGATTTAAGGAGTCTCTCTGCAGGTAGTCATGAAATCAGGCTGAACTCTACGGCAAAGCTGAGATAATTATGCTATTTCAACAAATTATAAAATGGTAAAGAATGTGGGGGTTATCATCTATTTGTTGAACCAAAGAGCTGATAAACGTACCAGGTCACTTGGCAAAATTGGGGACCACTCCTAAATGCACTACGATTCAACTGCGAAAGAATATTACTAATTGTAAAGGGAACCAAGAATGATTTTAATCTCTAGCGAGTCATCATGATGCCAATTAAATTTTCCAATCAAGAAAATATTAAACACAGCATGCTACGTAGGTGTTTGATGTCTAACAGCTGAAACAGTCCTTGTTTCCAACCTACTCTAACACCTCTCCCCAACTCTCCCTCTTCAACTTCAGTGACTGCATTGGTGCTGCCTCCTGCATTCATCTGGAATTTGTAGACTTGATGGGCCGAATGGCCTAATTCTGCTCCTATCACTTATGAATACTTATGAAAGGACCAGCCTGGAAATGATAGGACAAATAGCTTCTTCCTGTGCTGTGACATTCGGTGATTGCAGGTAGAGTGCGTTCCCACTTCCATTATCGCAAGAAAGAATCAAGTATTTATGAGGATATATTTGGAAAATATATTTTTGTTATTCAGAGAATTGAGAATCTTTGGAATTTTTACTTCAACAGACTCAGTTAGATGCTCAGTTGTTGAATAAATTCAACACTATGATTGACAGATTATTGGATTCGAAGCAAACAAAGGGATATGAATAATGTGGCCTGAGGTGAAGGATCAACTGTAATCTTAGTTGGTAGCGAGGCAGCTTGAGCTGCTTACATCTTATTCACACTTCTATTTCTTTTATTTATATGTTCTTATCCTATAACCAACATGGGAATGCTTGATGTGGAAACTAAGTGCACTAATGGAAAATATTTTTTTCCTTGGAATATGTCTCACCTAATGAACACAACTTTAGCAAACAGGAAAAATTAATCCTCCATGGAGGCTGCATCACTATGTATCTAAAAATACTTACTTTAGAAATATAATGATACAATTATGGATCTAAAGCAAATGTCCTTTCTGTATGCTGTTACAATCCCTGTAAGCATTTACACTTGTGCACCTTTGTTACATCAATGTGTTCACCTGACATTGTATTTCACATTTCTTAGTTTGTAACAATTTCTGCCTTGTTTCTCTTCGAACCTTCAACAACCAAATCATTGCTTCATACATAAATAGATGATATCACATTAAATCTTGAGGTAAACACAATTCTGATCGGGATGGAAAATGAGCAAATTTCTAGTGTAGACCATCCTAAGGTGTTTTAGTTCCGCATATTTCTTATGGTAACAAATCTGGACCTGTAATTAGACAGGGACTCCATGGTAAATCTATTGTTAAGATGAGGTCAACTACAGCTCATTGAGTTGGCAGTAAAGAAGGCATTTTTTTCATTTAGAGGAATATATCATGTAGCAAACATAGGGATGATTGTGCTAACAAATGTATTGTATTAATATGTATTCTAATATAAGCAAATACATATTACTAATGATCTGTTGTGGACCAGCCATTGTGATGTGGCAACATGTGTAGGAAGGAACTGCAGATGCTGGTTCATGCCAAAGATAGACAGAAAATGCTGGAGGGACTTACTAGGTAGCATACCTGGCAAAAATGGATACGTGAGGCGCTCTTCTTTATTTCATAAGTAAATAGAAAGATTAAACGAGAACTTATCATTTGAAGTGTGATCTTGATTTTATGAGAAGTTGGAGAGACTATGTGAAGAACCCACTAGCCCGCATTCACATCAATCTTCAGAGCCACTGTATGAAACTACAGTCCATTTAAATCAGAATCAAGCTATATAAAGATTACTAACCCTTGACTTACCAAATGAAATTTATGAGATTCAGGGTTGGGTGTGGAGGGCACGTAGTCTCTCACTCCAACTTCTCATAAAATCAAGATCAAGGTTCAATCGGTAAGTTCTCGTTTAATCTTTCTATTTTATTTCAAAGTCTCGTGATGAGACTACATGAAGCCTTTGAAGCTCTGAGATTTCATGCAGTAAACCAATCTGTATGTGAACACACTACACAGATAAACCATAAATGGTAGAAAAGACATGGGCCATAAACAACATGATGCTAACTTTACATGCATGTACATTGCCCTTAATTGGAGCACAGTCCCAATTGCCTTTGAGTTAGACAACAGCTCATGTAGCACTGTCCAGAATTCTATCTGCAATCGTCCAGACATGTTCAACGATATTTTATAACTTCTGAAAGTGCATTCATATGAGCCTCCTGCTGTTGCAAGAATGTGATCAAAGGGGAACATCCATTCTATTGGCTGCTGACGTGCCAGCAGCCCTAGTAGAGTGTGACTTAAAATTATCTTTATTCACTCCAGCTTTCAGCTGCTTACACTCTATCCATCTTGAAATAGTCTGCACCAACTATCTCTTGTGAGACTATTTTATAACTATGAAGAAACTTTTCCTTCATCTCATTGGTTCTTAGAAACCTCAATGTACCTTTTCACATAATAAACACCCACAATCTCCGATCTGGTGGGCATGCTGCCTGCTCCAACTTGCACCCAACCATGCCTGCTCTGCTTTATGAGTTAATTCACATAAAATGCTACCCTCTTGTCAGATATGACCGATTTATTCAGACAGAGATTGTGTAAAGCCTGAGCTCTTCATGCTGAAATAAGTGGCATAAGCATGACTAACTTAAGTGTAACTGCTCCAACGTTAGGGATACAGCTGATGTCAATTTGCGTTAAAAAATTAATACTGATTACACATTCCACACTACTTTGTATCTACACTTTAGAGGGTTCATATAAAAGACACCTTCCATAACCTTTGTCACCAGTTGTTGAGAGCCAATCGTTTATTGTCACACTTCTAGTACTAGACACGATGACAAAGCACTACGAGCAGTGTTAACGAATAATATATTGCATACCTCAACGGCCTCCATCTCTTGGTCGCTTTGTTGTCCATGACAAGATAGACGGTGACTGTAGGTGTGATCAAGGCAATTTCTAAGAAAGAACTTGCTACAAAAACCACCAAGGCTGCCAATATAATAATAGGCAAGAGGTGATTATCACCACCAGCCACCAAGATCCAGCAACCCCTGAGACTGACACCACCAAAATGTCTTTAGTAGGTTGTCCAATAGTCAACTGACCCTAGAATTTGCTCTGTCCCTTTGGCTCTGGCATTGTGGCCTGCTGGGGAATTATACTGACTATGTAGAGTGCGCTGCCTCCATATTGAGCACTATGAAACTGCGCATAAAAAAGGCCTCTGGCTTGGTTTTAATTGTGTATGCCTGGTGCTCCAACCAGCCTCAGTGTAGCGGTATCTGCTGTATCTTGGTAGGGATGATATGCATGCCGGTAGACGGGAGTCTTACCCACAAAGGTTGTCTTTACCACACCCACCACAGCCTTGAATTCCCCTTGCAAGTCTATTACTTGCTTGCCCAATTCATCTCCAAATAAATACTTGCAGACTGCACATTAGTTGCCTTGCACAAATTAGCATATATTGGTTGATCTCAGGCCTTATACCATCCTTTGCAACACAATTGAGCTCAAACTGTGCATTACACAAGTGCTAAGGCGTTTACTGCAAATCGGACAGCTGAGTTCCTTCCACTGACCTTGCAAAGGCTGTAATCCCTCTTGTGAGAAATCTCTGAACTCGCTGGAGTTTTAAGTCTTTTGTTTGCCATTCAGATTGCCCCAAATGGTGGCATAAGCTTCGGAACCTCCAGTGTCTGGCAGTTATTAGGACTAGCATACCTTTCCAGCAGTGTCCTGCATGTTCTTCTCATTCAACTGATGAGGAGTCAAGTAACCAATACTACTTGCCAGTTCTTCCTCTAATGGTTCTCCTATCCCCGAGGGGATGGCAAAATTAGTCACAAGTGCTGGCAGTTCCTTTTTAGACTTGAGTTGAAGTATATCATCCACTTATTGAGGGAATTCGAGTTCACTGTCGACTTCCCCACAGTCAGAGTCTACCACGTAATACTTCTCAAAACACCCCTCCTCTGAGCGGGAGATGTCATAATGCAACCAGGTATTGCTGCTGCAGGCATGGGACTGGAACTAACTGTATCGGTCGCGAGTGTGCGGAGCACATTCCCTTCGATCAGCCTCTCAATCAGGTTTTCCAGTTTTGAGAGCCGACAGATGATATCCTCAATGGATGTTGAGGCAGTACCTTCCTGCCCAGTATTGTCCTTTTGGACATATTTTGCCATTTTGGCCTTGACCTTCCCCGAACTCGGGTCACCAAACTGCTCCTTTTGAAGCTTTTGGTTTTTATTTTTATTTTTTAATTTATTTATTTATTTTTACATCACGAACCTGCAAGTCAGGTAATAATGCTACTTGCCAGTTTGGCCTAACTGGTTTACCTATCCCCAAGCGTGCTGGCAACTCTTTTTAGCCGTGAGCTAAAAGTATTTTGCATGTGTTGAGGTAATCCTCAAACTCCCTGCCTCTGAGCAGGAGATATTCTCAAATATCTGAATTTAACTGCCTATATCAGTGCAGTGCATCTCCCCCTCTCACTCAGTTATCCTGACTCTTGTGAGTAGCCTGATAACCTAAATCTTAGATGTTGCGGCAGTGCTTCCCTGACCAATATGGTCCTTTTGGACAGCCAGTTCCGAGTTGGTCTTCCCTGAACCGGTGTCGACAAACTGCACTTTTTCGGAGCTTTCAGAGGTTGCTGTGCAGGCCACCCTGCAAGCGTGTCTGAGCACGGGTCGCCAACCTGCCCTTTTTCAGAGCTAGCGGAGGCTACTGTACAGGCTATGCTGCCAGTGTCTCCGAGCCCATTTCGGAGCTTTCGCGGAGATTTGTATGCAGACCTTACCTGCCAGCATCTCCGAGCCCGGGTCGACCAGCAGCTCCATGTGCAGGCAGCGCCTGTTCACCTCTTCGGCCCCACGCTTGACAAACTGCTCCCTTTCGGAGCTTTAAACGGAGGTTGCTGTGCAGGTCGCGCGTGCCAGTGGAGGCCCTGCTCCCGTTTTGGACTGCCAGTTACTACGAGACTGGGCCGGGCCATCTGCTCCCTTCCAGAGCTTTAACGGTGGTTGCTGTACAGGCCGCGCCTGTCAGCATCTTCGAGCCTGCGGCACCATTCCTGCAAAAAAAACCACCTTACATGACGTGCATTTCCGAATGCATCCGTATCTCGCGCCATGCGACGACTTATTGATGCGGATGCAGGTTGGCGAGTTCTTCACGTAGTCTTATCACGAGCCTTCGAAATAAAATTATTATTTGACAGGTAAACATAAATGGAAAATAAATGTATCAACTTTCTCCAACTTTAATATATGAAATTTATGTTTTCATGGAATGGTTGCGCAGCGGTAGAGTTGCTGCCTTACAGCGCTTACAGCGCCAGAGACCTGGGTTCAATCCTGATTACGTGTGCTATCTGTATGGTGTTTGTACGTTCTCCACGTGACCACATGGGTTATTTCTCCGGGATCATCGGTTTCCGCCTGCATTCCAAAGACGTACAGGTTTTTTGGTAATTGGCTTGGTATAAATGTAAAATTGTCACTAGTTTGCGTAGTATTAATGTGCAGGGATCGCTGGTCGGTGCGGACTCTGTGGGCCAAAGGGCCTGTTTCCGTGCTGTATCTCTAAACTAAAAACTAAGCAAACTACAGTGAGTAATGTTAGTGAATGAGGGTGAATTACCTATTTCAAGTGCACTTCCCATGCTCTCAGTTATTGAATGGTATCAACAGAGATCATGAAAACAAGCTGGCTAAACATTTCATCTTTACCGAAGATGTGTGGGTGAATGTTTTCTGAAAATAAAAAGGGAAAATAGGCAAAGTAAACATTGGCTTGTCCACAAATTAATCCATCATAAATTAATTATAAAAACAATATTTTGCAATGTAAGACTTGCTCTGCATTTAAAGATAACATTGATTTTATTGGAGGCATAGAATTGTTTTTTATCTTGTACAACATACCATCTAACTATATACAGAAACTACTGTAAATATCAGCTGTAACCATGGTTACATTCTCTTTCCAAAACACAATTTTCTTTTCTAAGGATTACTTTCTCTAGACGTGAACTTAAATTGTTGTATTAATAATGATTAAGTTATCCTGTTAAGTGCAGAAGTAATTTGTTCACATTGCAACATGTGCAATTTTTTGGGATACATAAAGAATCATAATCCATAATAGATTCTGATTATGATTCATTTACTTTTCAGAATTCTCGGCCATTTCAATTATAAAAGAATTACCCAAGTACCATGTGATAAATTATACAGAATAGTATCCTAGACTGGAACTACACTAACAATAACGAAACAGAATTAAAACCTGCATTCTTTGCAAAATAATTTGTGCAATTTTTTGTGGTCAATAAAACATTTGCACAGCTGATTACAATGGACATGTAGTTTGCTCCAATTGATTCCATGATTGAACCCAGAAAATGCCTCCAACTTTACGCCTTAGAAGAGAAACCAAAAATTTGACTAGAATGAGTCTCGTATAGCATGCCTTTTAAGAAATGATGCTGTGGTGTGAGTCGCTTGGCAGGTCTCCATCTTAATTCAGAAAGTCGTAGGTTCAAGTTACAACTCAGAGACTTCAGCACAATCATTTGGCCTAATCATCCAAAACCATGATTGTGTTCCGTTGGATGAGGGGTTAAATTGAGGGCCTTAATGCATCCTCACATTGACGTGGAGATTCTACACTTTGGTAGAAGTGTAAAATACCATGTAAGATACCATGTAAAATGCTATAAATAGTATTCTGCCTAATGTTTATTCTTCAACCAATTTGAATATTATTTGTGGCCTGTGGAAACCGGGAGCATACAAATTAGTTTTGTTTCCTATAATGATTGCTTTGAGATATCTGTAAATGGAAAAATGTGATATATAAATATACACATTTTTTCCTTTCAATTTTACTTACCAGGGCCTAACAATGGATGTGTTGCTCAGACTTATTTGAACATCAGTGCCCCACAACATTGTGCTTTAACTCTGCTAGGGCATTGTAACTAAAAAAGCCTGCAGCTTATCGCCATGAAGAATAAAAAGCTGTGCTTATGTCAAGGTTCTCTCTGCCATGATCATGGGTTGTTTTTTTTTTGCTCTGGCTCTTTCCAAGCAGCAGAAAGTCTTATTTGATGTATTAATTAGACCTCTGCTTACTGCTACATCAGAAAAAAGCACAAGTTCTGTTCTTGAGATCCACATGATTTATCTTCTTTCCAAGTAAGACGGAAGGCAGCTAGCTGAACAAAAGAACCATCCCGTTCTACTGATCAACAGGGCCCACACAGCCATAGGTTCTGATGGCATGAACTCATGATGATGCATATGAATGTTCAGTTGGTAATCAAGGACATACAGTATTCCCTGAAATCATGGCTGATGAATTCAATCAAACTTCCATGAACAGAAAGAGAAAACACTCAAAAGGAGATTCCTGAGAAGTGTCCTAGAACAGATTGTAGATATTTTTAAGTCTCCTATCATGCGTCTGAAAAATTATATATGTCAGAGATGTTTTATACACCTCACATAATATTCCAATAAAGCAACACGTTGTTTCCAAATACTGAAAGGAATGATGATCATTCCTGATGATCAAAGGAGTCACGAGTGTTTTATTGTCATATGTTCCGAAACAGATTGTTCTAATTAAATTCTTACTTGCAGCATCACAACAGATATGTAAACATAGTACTCTGTAAACACCATAATAAACATCAAAAACTAAGTTAAGTATATAAAAAACAAATAATAATAGTGCAAAGACAAAAATAATGTAAAAGTTCACTTAAAAAGATAGACAAAGTACAATTCTTAAGACCATACAAAGCTTTAATTTAATGTCTGACGGGTGTGGACCTAGAGACCCAGAGGCAACAGTTTCACGTCTGAATCTCCAGCAGCACACACAAAGAAATATCAGAAAACACGAGCTTATATACATACAGATATAAAACTAATTGCATGATGTAATGTACAAAAATCATCATCCACCTCCAAATATGGAGTTGTTTTTCACTCTTTGCCAAAAGCCAGTCACCCCAATGGCATCCTCTGGGCCCCTTCTTATCTGATTAACCTCTTCAACTTACCTAAAAAAACCTTGTAAGAGAGCTGTGAACTATTCAACTTAAGTTAAAAAAAACCTTGTCACGATGGGAGTTGTCCAAATCCCATCATGCATTACAATTGGCCTTTTACAACAGGGAAGCTTAAATATGACAACAATCAATTAATAACTAACTCTTTCATTCCTTCCTTTTATCAGAACCTGATAACAATTATAGTCCTTGGTTATTGCATAGTAGAGGCTTCAGACATTTCAGTACATAGATTAATATGATGATCAGCAATACAGTAGGTCCATAATATATTACCATTCCCCATATTCTTCCAAACATGCCAAATGGCCACCATTCTACCTTTATTAAAGTTATGCATTTCCTCCCCTACCTCTGTAATCTTCTTCATTTCCGCAGTAATATGTGCTGCTAAATCTGTAATGTTAGAAGATTCATCAGGGATGTAAGTGCAGCATTCATGCCCTATAATTGCCCAAGTACCCCATTCCTATTATCCTATAGGGATATATGACAAAGTGCATCCATTTCAGCCATAATGGATGAAAGGGCCTTTTACTTGTAGGTAAAGATGTCCACCATTTAATTAAACAATTTCTCCAATCCAAGGGACATATTAATCAATTCCCATGACAGACAGGCTGCCCCATACAGTGGGAAAGCAATCATTCAAAATTGCTCTGACTCTGATATACTTCACTTAGCCCTCATCAGGAATATACAATTCAGTTAGATGTTACACACTTCTCACGTGAGGGACAACAAAGGCCAAAAAACAACATCCCCTTCAATTGTAGGTTGACATAATCAACCTTTCCCAGTTCTTCTCATCCCCAGGTACATACCAGGTAACCATGGGTATGCCCAGAATCCACATACAAAATACGTCCCATTTATTGGACTCAGTGGCCATTAGCACTAACCTTGGTGCAGGTGCTGTTCCTCAAGTATACTCCATTGCTTCTTGTGTCACAATAACAGGTAGTATTAACTTGGCTCCGGGGCAATTCATTAATTTAAGCCACGGTATTTCCCACATCCTGGTCTCATTTACCTTCCATCCTGTCTTAAAAGAGGCCACATACCATTCTTTAAATATGGGTCCTTGACTTTTCCATTCTGAAGGCACCCATTAGTTGCTTTGTTATTGCGAAAACAGTGCAAGGCCAGAATCTCAGTAAGGTTAAGGGGTATTGTTACAAGAGGTATTCCTTCCCCACCATTATATGGGATGTGCGTTCATAACCAGCATACATTTATTATTACGAAGGGCAAGTTCAAAACTCATAACCAAAAACAGATTATTTCCCCAAGTCCAGTCCATATGGGCCAACCCCAGAATATAAAAGACGGTCAATAGCCCCATTGTCCTTTCTTGGTTTTTCAAACTGTTTAAAGTCACTCAGATGAATCCAACACAGTGATCTTCAATCTTCTTGGCGGTTGATGTTGTTGATACCACTTGGTATAGTTCTGTTCAACACAGTTTCAATTACTTCCGTCCCAATACCTTATCAGTATGTAGTCTGACAGTATGAACTCGTCCCTGTGGTCAACTGGTAGTGGTCTCTGCACTTCTCGTACCTTAGAATGCAGACCTGGCAAGGCATGGGTTAATTGCTGTGTATACATAATTAGTTAATCACTGAGGGCCTGTAGGTGAAACTTCCACACTTGAGTCGCACCACCAGTGGGTTCGTAGCCTGTGGTCACCCTCAGTTCATAGCATCCTTCCCACAGCTCGCAGTCACCCAGCCCTGTGTCACCTGCAAATCTGCCAATGCCACCATCGCCATCACATTGCATTATATATCGGCATACTCGGTTTCTCGCAGATCTGATGGCTATCAATGTCCCAAGATAGGCGAACAATAGTGACAAGTCCATCGCAATCTATCCTAGAAAGGGATTTCTTAAAAGAAAGAAGTTAACGTTTCATCTTTTAGGCACCATACTGACAATCTTACAGTGGTGAAAATGAACCCACACATGTCTCCCCTCCACGTTTTCTGCGGTAGGGGTTGTTAGAAGGACCTGGTAATTCCTTTCCCACCGAATGTCCAGTCTCTTCCTCATCCAATTCATGATTATTACACAAGTACCAGGTTCAATTTTAGACATAGTGGTTCTATTGCACACCCTTCAATGCCCTGGTTAACGATAAAATATAATTGGTCATCTCCATTGTCATGTGATGAAAGTGAACAGCCTTCAGAGTATTCTGGTTCCATGTTGCCCCCAGTGGATGATCATATAAAATCTCTGCTTTTATTGTCATTCAAACAATTCAATCAAACAAAAGTTTGGACAATTTCTCATTCCCTGCAGTCATAACAGCAAAAACAAAACACACAGTTCCACACAATATCCAGCACAGTGAATCTCCAAACACCTCCTTACTGTGATGGAAGGCAAAAGTCCTATCTCTCTTTCCCTTCTTATCTGTTCCACTGGAGAAAGCCTGTCCCAAGAGAAATACAAGCCACATGATCTTGTGAAGTATCTCAGCAAGCAAAGTAATAGCAATGAGGTCTTTCATGCCTTGTGATCCATTTTGGCCAAAAATGTCACGCAAAACAATTAAAGTATCACAACACAAAATTTGCACATCAAAATAAATTCCACAATGAAATAAATTCCACAATAGACCTACACAAAACTTAATATTTAGAACCACAGTAGTTAATAATGCAAAAAAAAGTATTTCATTTAAATACTCCAAATCTGAAGCATCTGAGTGTGCCCCTTTAATTGACAGCATTGAACGCATCGGAATTCTCAGTGGAATCTTTATCAGTGAGAAAAAAACGCTGTAAAAACAGTCAAACTGCTGCTTCGAGGTGATCGATGTTAAAGCCCCCAGACATTGCCATTTCTTAAAGGGGACTGACACAACTATTGTTTCAAACACAAAGCTCTTTAAACATTTATAACAAATAACACATTTGCACTTTTTTCTCTTAAGTCATGATCCAAATACACACATTCCACATAACTGCAAAGTGTAACACTGGTATCAAAGACTTCAAACCTGATTTGTTTTTATCGTAGCAACAAGAATTTAAAAAAAAACTATTTACACCAAGGGACCCCATGCATTTCAGTTTCTTAAAGGAACAGATACACATACACAAAATAATGTACAAAAGCCATTTACGAAAGCAGTTCATACCATATTTACTTCAAAGACATCTCTTTGTAATCTACTTTCCCTTTTTCTGACAAAACCTTTTTTTTGCTCACCAAAAACTTGGTTTCAAAAAATGTACAAGAAAGATTTTACAAACCACTGTGTTTCATTAGCTCAGGCATTGCTCTGGGAGGACTGAAGCCTCAATTGTGGTTATCAAGTCTTTAAATTGTGAAAGCCTTCTTGTTGAAACGAGAAAATTAAGTTGGAGACAAAACCCGTTACAGCACTTTTCTCCTACCATAAATCTTCACAATGATAGGCAGCAGGGTGGGATGGTCCTATTCCCTGTCAGTCAGGATCCTGGACGCTGTGATTGGACATGATCCAGATTGTGATTGGTCAGATTTCCCATCACTCAAAGTCTGGCCATGCCCACTGAAGTGGCGACCAATCAGACTCTCCTTTTTTAAAGTCTGGCCACACCCAATAAGGTCTCAAATTCCACAGACAAAGACCCACTCCCTTCCTCTTCTTCATCTGCCTTAGTCAGGAAATGCTTAATTCTGTCCGAATTTCCCCGCCAATTTCCCCTATTTTGCTTTGTCAGGAAAAGGGACCCCTCCACCTTTTCTCATTACCTAACCATTTGGTCAGCTTGTAACTTAATATTCCAAACTTCTTATTGTATTTAGAATTCAAATAACACATATGTTGTATGGGCATTCCTCCTTCAATGTTATCCAGAGTATACCCCATACATAGATAGAGAGAGAGAGAAAGAAAAAGCAGATTTCTCAATTCTTAAAAAAACACCAATGAACTCCAAATTTCTCAACTTGGCAGACTCCTTATCCCTTAAACATACCGCCCCAAATATCTCAACCAGGCAGACTCGTTAATCGAGACCCCAATTTCTCAACTTGGCAGACATCTTAATCATTGAGAGAGAGAGAGAGAGAGAGAGAGAGAGAGAGAGAGAGAGAGAGATAGCTCAATTCGTTCCTAAAATACATACACATTCCTTCTTAAAAATACATACACAAAATACATACGTAAAAATACATACACAATTTACAATTTGTCTTACCTTTGTCTATCTCTAAGAACCTCAGCTGGGAACAGACCTGATAAAGAAACAGAGGTGTTTCCAGGAGTGTCTAGGAATCGGTTACAATGGACCGATAGAGCTCATATTTTGCCCTTTCCAGTCCTGGTAACCTCTGCTCAGTCATCCAGTGGTGGTCCCAGTGAGACCTGCGCGACTACGCCAATGTAAAAGTTCACTTAAAAAGATAGACAAAGTACAAATTCTTAAGACCATACAAAGCTTTAATTTAACGTCTGACGGGTGTGGACCTAGAGTCCCAGAGGCAACAGTTTCACGTCTGAATCTCCAGCAGCACACACAAAGAAATATCAGAAAACATGAGCTTATATACATAAAGATATAAAACCAATTGCATGATGTAATGTACAAAAACCATCATCCACCTCCAAATATGGAGTTATTTTTCACTCTTTGCCAAAAGCCAGTCACCCCAATGACATCCTCTGGGCCCATTCTTATCTGATTAACCTCTTCAACTTACCTAAAAAACCCCTTGTAAGAGAGCTGTGAACTATTCAAGTTAAAAAAAACCTTGTCACGATGGGAGTTGTCCAAATCCCATCATGCATTACAATTGGCCTTTTACAACAGGAAAGCATAAATATGACAACAACCAATTAATAACTAACTCTTTCAATAATATTCCCATGTTTATGAGGGAACTGCAGATGCTGGAAAATCGAAGGTAGACAAAAATGCTGGAGAAACTCAGTGGGTGATGCAGCGTCTATGGAGCGAAGGAAATAGGCAAAGTTTTGGGTGGAAACCCTTCTTGAGACTGATGTGAGGGTGGGGGGGATGGGGGGGTGGGAGGAAGAAAGGAAGAGGTGGAGCCAGAGGACTGAGGGAGAGCTGAGAAGGGGAGGAGAAAATAAGGACTGAAATGAGAGAAGTCAATGTTCATACCGCTGGGGTGCAAACTGCCCAAGCGAAATATAAGGTGCTGCTCCTCAAATTGACAGTGGTCCTCACTCTGGCCAAGGAGGAGGCCCAGGACAGAAAGGTCGGATTCGGTTGGTTATTGCGAACCAAGCTGAGGTGTTCGGCGAAGCGATCGCCAAGCCTACGCTTGGTCTCACCAATGTAGAGCAGCTGACATCTAGAGCAGCAGATGCAATAGATGAGGTTGGAGGAGGTGCCGGTGAACCTCTGCCGCACCTGGAAAGACTGCTTGTGCCCTTGAATGGAGTAAAGGAGGTTCAGTTCAGTTCAGTTCAGTTTTATTTGTCATATGTAAGTTAACACAGGGTCAACGGTACAATGAAATGTTTTTGACAAGACAACAGGTCACCTCAGCAAAGATATTACAAGGATAAAATTATGGTACAAAAAATGATAAGATAAGGTAAAGTGACAAGTGTAGCATTTCTTGCAGTTGCAAGGGAAAGAGCCCGGAGAGGGGGTGGTTCGGGTGGGAAGAGGAATTGACCAGGGAGTTACGGAGGGAGCGTTATCTGCGGAAAGTAGACAGGGGAGGAGATGGGAAGATGTGGCAAGTGGTGGGATCACGTTGGAGGTGGCGAAAATGTCGGAGGATTATTTGTTGTATGTGACAGTGGAAGGTGAGGACAAGGGGGACTCTGCCCTTATGCGTGGGAGGATGGGTAGTGAGAGCAGAGTCACAGGGTATAGAAGAGACCCTCTTCTATGGTAGAAGAGGGGAACCCCCGTTCCCTGAAGAATGAGGACTTCTCCGATGCCCTGGTGTGGAACACCTCATCCTGGGTGCAGATGCGGCATAGACAGGGGAATTGGGAGTAGGGGATGGAGTCCTTACAGAAAGCAGGGTGGGAAGAAGTGTAGTCCAGATAGCCATGGGAGTCAGTGGGTTTATAGTGGATGTCAGTCAGTAGTCTATCACCTGCGATGGAGGTTTTCAGGCTCCTATACCTTTTCCTCAATGGCAGGAGTGAAATGAGACCATGGCCAGGATGGTAAGGGTCTCTGATGTTGCTGGCTGCCTTTTTGAGACAGCAACTCCCATGGATCCCTTCAGTGGTGGGGCAGTCCCTACCCGTGATACAAAGTGGGCAGGGGAGAGTTAAAGATAGCGGAGACAGGGGATATGGGGAAAAGGCAAGAACAGGGTACTGAGGGTGGATGATCAGCTATGATCACAGTGAATGGTGGTGCTGGCTCGAAGGGACAAATGGCCTACTCCTGCACCTATTGTCTATTGTCTTTTGACTATTGTCTATTGATAGGTTTTCATGCCAACATAATGTGCAGGCAGAGGAGATTAACTTAACTTGGCTTCATGTCTGGGGAAAATATTGGGGGCTGAAGGATCTGTTCCTGTGCTACACTGTTCTATGTTCTATGTTCTATATTTTAGACCATAAAGAATTCACAGGTGCACAGGCATTGAATGTTGACCACAATGTAAACGGTCTCCATGCTGCCATGGTAAATTTAATGCCATGGAAACTGCAGGGGAAGTTTCACTGTTTACATCCTTTTTTCCAGGGCTCATCTGTGATTGGGGATGAACAATATAACCCTCCAGAGAAATTATATCTGCAATTGGGGAAGTAAACTGTATAACAAATATATAAACATTCGATAACTGCGATGTAATGCTGTGAAAAATCCAAAATGATTCACAGGAGTGTTGGGAAATAAAATTGTTACTGAGCAAGATAAAACATAGACACAACAAACTGTAGATATTGGTTTACAAAAAAAGATACAATGTGCTAGAATACCTCAGCAGATCAGGCAGCATCTCAGGAACATATGGATCATCTATCTATTTCTTACATAGATGCTACGAGACCAATTGGGTTATTCGGCACTTTGTGTATTTTTCTGAGCCAGGTAAAGATGTATTCAGCCAGAGTGTGCTGACAGCTAGCAATACTGAATCCATGAGTAATTCCTTAAGCCCCTGTCCCACTTAGGAGACCTAAACAGCGACCTCTGGTGACTAGACCTGCGACAAAAAAATTATCGATTTTTAAAACGGCAACCTATTTTTAGTCAAGGCCAGTTTAAATCATGATGAAAAAATAGCAGCAACCTAGATGAAGCCTCGGCCACGCGGAAACCACTTTTGACCATTAGGGAGAGTGACCAAAACCTCCGGTGACCTCATGGAAACCTTGGGTGGCGGGCAAGGTCACCAGAGGTTGCTGTTTAGATCTCCTAAGTGGGACAGGGGCTTAAGCTACTGACTGGACTTAGGGACCTGATGCACTTCTTATCTGGCCACTCCATCAATGGCATTTAAATGGTGTCTCTCATCTGTGAGGAAGAGTTGAGTGAAGTCAACTGGTTTGGTTATTATTGAAGATAGACACAAAATGCTGGAGTTACTCAGCGGGACAGGCAGCATCTCTGGAGAAAGGAATGGGGGACGTTTCAGGTCGAGACCCTTCTTCAGACAAAAGGTTGCTCTAAGCTTGTTGGATAGAAATTTATTGAGAGAGGTTACTGAGCTGTTAACAAGGTAGCAATCCAAAGAACCATTTAGTGGCCATGGTTGTCAGGGCAGGTCATCCTATTCCTTTATCACCTGCTCTTGCCTTCACCACCATGAGCCTCACTACTCACAGTTCTTCCCTTCAGAGGCCTTCAGTCACTAAATCACACTTCGCTCCACCTCTCCCTCATCATATTCTCAGTATGCCATGCTGCACTTCAAAATGTCTCCCACATTACGCTGCACACCCCCACAAATACCTCACAAGCCTTCCCCAGTTTACTTCCTACATTCTTTTACTTGAGATGGTAGGCTGCCATGAAGACGTCTGATAGGCTATGGGCCGAGCATCAAAAAAATGTGTTTAGAAATCAACTTTCATGACCCATGTCTCGGAACTACATTAAATTTTGCACAGATGTAGATAAAATATAATTAAGAAGGAAGTCATAACTCGTCTGTGTCAAAAGTTGCACATTAATTAATTAAACTAATTAGAAAATGAGATCAACAAAGTAAGCACCATCTAGTGACCAATGCCCATATTACACCATGGGGAGCCTATTTCCGTGTTGCAGTCTACTTAAACCATATATTATTATACCATATACTATATACTATATATATATACTATATATAATATATATATCTATATATATGACGTGAATATGACTGTAATTAAGTCAAGTGAGTTTACTGTCATGTGTCCCAGATAGGACAATGAAATTCTTACATTGCTGCAGCACAACAGGATATTGTAGTCATAAACACAGATCAGATCAGTGTGTCCATATACCACAGAATATATATATACACACATCAGTAAACAGATAAAGTGCAATAGGTTGTTATAGTTCATAGTTTGTTTGAAGTTGTGTTTAATAGTCTGATGGCTGTGGGGAAGAAGCTGTTCCTGAATCTGGATGTTGCAGATTTCAGCCTCCTTTACCTTCTACCCGATGGCAGCTGAGAGATGAGTGTGTGGCCAGGATGGTGTGGGTCCTTGATGATGCTGGCAGCCTTTTTGAGGCAGCGACTGCGATAGATCCCCTCGATGGAAGGGAGGTCAAAACCGATGATGGACTGGGCAGTGGTTACGATTTTTTGCAGCCTTTTTTGCTCCTAGACACTGAGGGTGCCGTACCAAGCCATGATGCAACTGGTCAGCATGCTCTCTACTGTGCACCTGTAGAAGTTCGAGAGAGTCCTCTTTGACATACCGACTATCCGTAATCTTCTCAGGAAGTAGAGGCTCTGATGTGCTTTCTTTATGATTGTATCAGTGTTCTGGGACCAGGAGAGATCTCCGGAAATATGCACGCCCAGGAATTTGAAGTTCTTGACCCTTTCCACCATCGACCCATTGATATAAACGGGACTGTGGGACCCCATCCTACCCCTTCCAAAGTCCACAATCAGTTCCTTGGTTTTGCTGGTGTTGAGAGCCAGGTTATTATGCTGGCACTATTTGGTCACTCAGTCGATCTCACTTCTATACCCTGACTCGTCTCCATCAGTGACTCGTCCCACAACAGTGGTGTCATCGGCAAAACTTGATGATGGAGTTCGCACTATGTCCGGCTACGCAGTCATGAGCATAGAGTGAGTGCAGCAGGGGGCACAGCACACAGCCTTGAGGTGCTCCTGTGCTGATTGTTATCGAGGATGACACATTTCCACCAATACGGACAGACTGCGGTCTGTGAATGAGGAAGTCGGGGATCCAATTGCAGAGGGATGCGTAGAGACCCAGATCCGAGAGCTTGGTAACCAGCTTGGAGGGGATGATAGTATTAAATGCCGAGCTGTAGTCAATGAATAACAGCCTGACAGATGAGTTTTTGTTGTCCAAGTGGCCCAGAGCGGAGTGGAGAGCCAATGAGATCGCATCCACCGTTGATCTGTTGTGGCGGTAAGTGAACTGCAGTGGGTCCAGGTTTTCGTCAAGGTATGTTGATTGGGATCATAGTGTGACCACATCCCTCTTTTTTCCCCAGAGTAAGAAAAAATCTGGGAAAAAAAAAATCCGAAAAAAATCAGCGTTTCCACTTTGTCGGAAAAGCGCCCGAAATTCTGGTTCCGTCCGTTGGATGATTTGGGAGAAAAAAATGCGACCATCTGCGCCTGCACAGTTCTTCCCCATGGCCCACGCCACCCACGCCAGCCCCGCTGGGCCCCCGCTGACGCCCGCTGGGTCCACGCCACCCCCACTGGGCCCACGCCACCTTCCTCTTTCCCCCCCCCCGCCAGAAAGAGGGGGGGTGTGGGAGGGGGAGAGAGAGAGGGGAAGGGAGGGGAGAGAGAGATGGGGGAGGGAAGTGGGAAAGGGGGATTATCTTTAGTGAGATTGCAAAATTAAGGTAGGTTTTAGAGGTATTATATTTTCTCCTCCATATGAATAATTTTAAACAATATCAAATAATATCAAACAATTGGAACTGCTTTCTTTTCCTTGATAACAATACTGAAAAATATGAATTCCATGGTTTGTGACATAAATATGCATTTTAATGGGATCATCCTATACAGATGTAACATTTCCATTTCGAGATCGGGGAGGGGGGGGGGGCAAATATGTGTCAAGCCGAGAGCCTATAGAGTTAAAATAAAGCCTAATCGATAAAGACCTGAGAAGAGGAATCAGAGCTGCCAAGGAAAGGTTCTCTGAGAAGTTGAGGAGCAAGTTCTCAGCTTGTGAATCTTCTTCAATTTGGAAGGGCATGTAAGAAATCACCAGCTATAAGAGGAAAGCCCCCCCCGCTCTTTGAACAATCGTCAGCTGACGAACAACCTGAATGAGTTTTACTGCAGGTTTGAAAATCAGAAACGTAACCCTGGTACCCCCTTCCCCCCCTCCCTAACAAACACAGCCAGACCCCAATCTGCAAAGAATGGACCCTGGACCCTCTCCTTCCCATTCACCACTTCACACCTACTTAAGGCAAGACACCAGTATGAAAAGAGTGGACCCTTTCCCACCCAACCAACACTTCACACCCAATTACTAATTTTTAACCAATCACTGCAAAGATGCACTGTGCCCCTGCCTGCTTCAAAGTCTCCACTATTGTCCCTTTACCCAAAAAGGTAAGGATTACTGGTCTTAATGACTACAGGCTTGTCGCACTGACCTCTGTAGTCATGAAGACCCTTGAAAGGCTTGTGCTGGCCAAGCTGAAAAATATTACAATCCCTCTGCTGGACCCTCTGCAGTTTGCACATCGGGCCAATAAATCTGCGGATGACGCAGTCAATCTGGGCCTGCACTTCATCCTCCAGCACCTAGACCGCCAGGGGACCTATGTGAGGATTTTATTTGTTGATTTTAGCTCTGCATTCAACACCATTGTGCCAGAGCGACTACGCTCCAAACTTTCTGAGTTGACTGTGCCTGAATCCCTCTGATGGTGGATCACCAGCTTTCTGGCAGACAGGAAGCAGCATATGAGACGGGAAAGCATATCTCAGAACCACAAATGCGCAGCATAGGAGCACCGCAAGATACGTACTCTCCCCTCTCCTCTTCTCTCGCCACACCAATGACTGCACCTCCGCAGACACCTCTGTCAAGCTTCTCAAGTTTGCAGACGACACAACCCTGATTGGACTGATCCAGGATGGGGATTTCTGTACTCTTTTCAGTTTGACATCTTTCCTATAACATGGTGCCCAGAACTGAACACAATATTCTAAGTGCAGTCTCACCAATGTCTTATGCAACTGCAACATGACCTCCCACCTTCTATACTCAATACTCTGACTGATGAAGGCCAAAGTGCCAAAATACGTTTTGACCACCTGATATACCTGCAAAACGACCTTCAAGGAACCATCCAACCATCAACCATTCCTCTGCCCACCTAGCTAATTGATCCAGATCCTGCTGCAATCTTTCACAACCAACTTCACTATCTGCAAAACCACTCACTTCTGTATCATCAGCAAACTTGCTAATCTTGCCCTGTTCTGTGACGTTTCACAGAGTGCTGGAGTAACTCAGCGGGTCAGGCTGAGTATAGAGGTTGGGAGGTCATGTTGCAGTTGCATAAGAAGGTGGTGAGCCGCATTCAGAGTATTGTATTCAGTTCTGGGCACCATGTTATAGGAAAGATGTCATCAAACTGGAAAGGGTACAGTAAAGATTTACGAGGATGTACTAGAGGGCCAGCGCTATAGGGAGAGGTTGAGTAGGCTGGGACTCTATTTCATGGAGCACAGGAGGATGAGGGATGATCTAATAGAGGTGTTTAATTGGTAAGATTAAACGAGAACTTACCAGTTTGAAGTTTGATCTTTATTTTATGAGGAGTTGCGATGAGGGATTTCGTGAAGACCCCGCCAGGCACGCATGCGCGACATTCTTTAAAGCAGTGGTGTGGAATCACAGAACTACCCAGAAATGAACTAATATAGTAAGATTGAAGAGACTCTATTTACCAGCTGACCTTATAGTAGAGGGTTGGGAGCGGAGGGCACAAAATCCCTCATCGCAACTCCTCATAAAATAAAGATCAAACTTCAAACTGGTAAGTTCTCATTTAATCTTACTATTTCATTTCGGAGTCATGTGAATGACTTCGTGAAAATTTCAAAGCTCTGTGATTACATGCCCTGGATCACGTCCATGCTCACACACTGCCGTAATACTGATGGAGGAAGTATGTTAACGTATTTCAGACTTGAACAAGCTGAAAAATAATAACATTTGTTAATACAACAATAAAACCCCTGAACTTGGGGACAAACGTTTAGGGAACAGCACTTAAAACTGAATCCGCCAACGTCACGGGAGCGGCCACAGGTCTGTTATAAAACCGCTGAAATGTAGTTTCACTGGCCCAGCCCGCTATTGCGAGGACATAATCAATGAACACCTCCATGGTCCTCGCCGCTGATGTGGATGCAGCCCTGGTAGAATGACATTTGAAAATATTAGGGTCTTATCACCTTGAGCCATCTCCTGATGCCCATTTTCAGACCTGTAGTCGCAGGTCTGTGTAGTTTAAGCAACTCTTCTATAACGCAGTCACTTTATTGTGGGTCGAAACCATTCTATCCAGGCAATTCCTGTAGAGTTTGGACCCGTTGTGCTGTCTTCAGTGCCATTACCATCACCACTTTGAAGGTGAATGAGTCCAAAGGTAAATCCGCCAAAGGCGACCAGCTCCTGAGTAGGGTCAACACCACCCCATATATCTCTGGTAATATATCGAGGTCGGGGATGGATAGACATACCCTTCAGAGTGGATACCAGCTGGTGAGATCCCACCCCAATGTTGAAATAGGATGTCAGTGCACACCTGGCACTGTATATGGCACTGTAACTGAGGGACTCATCATAATGCAGGCCCGTGAGGATTCCAGCACATTGGAGATCGTAATAGATATGTAGGTGGTCTAGGTCCGACTATGGTAACCTCACATATCCTTATGTGGGTAAGGTACTGCTTTCTGGTGGACTCTCTCTGCACGCTGCTGTATGATGTTCATGGTCCTTTCTGTTGCAGATCTGGTTTGCGTTTTCTGCAACACCTATGTGATGCAGCAGAATGGGGGAAAGCATAGAAACCCATTTCCCCCCAATGTAGCGAGAACACATCCATCATCACTGCCCCAGGATCTGGTTCTCAAGACACATATGTTGGTATTCAATGGTTCAACCTGGACACAAGGAGGTCAATATCTGGTGTTCCATATTAGGTTATAGTTTTAGCAAATATTTGGAGATTCAACATCCACTTGATGTTGTTATTAAATACTTGTGACCTGGTGTCCGCCACTGTATTGAGCTTAACCGGAAGGTACGTAGCTGATATCCAAATATTTCTTTCAATTCACTAGAGCCAAAATATTTTTTCCAATTCATCACAAGATATTGACTTGATACCACCCACAAGGTTTAAATATGCCACCTCAGTGGTATTGAAGACGGACATGCGTATGCTGCAGATTAGTGCTTTAAGCCCGTGACTCCCAGCATTTCTAAACAGTTTATACCTTGTCATTGAAGAAAAGTAGACTTGTGCAAATCCCATCTACCACCCCAACTGGAAATGGTGTCGGTAGCTCCCCAGCCCTTGGTGCTTGCGTCGGTTTGTAACAGGACTAATGGGTTTGATGTAATGATGGGATTTAACAATTACATAGCTAATTCACTATTGTAGCTCAATTTATGCCTTGATAGGCGGCTGCATAGGCCCGTAAAAATGTCCTGCATTCGCTTTTAATGCCGAGATTTTGCTCTTTGCAAGCTTAAATAGTGTAACGTCCCAATTATGTAGCTAGAATTTTATCAGTATGTCTAATAGTCAGTTTCCTGGCGCAAGCAAGGCTGTTACATGCCTCTATTATGTCTATAGCTTTGTTCCCTGGGATAGTGACAATCAGCTCCCTTACATCCCAGAATGTATATAAACCGCTCTCCTACTTGTGAGGTTAAACATGTAGCACTGCCAAGAGAACCAGACCCTCTTACCTCCATGGTTACCGGCGGGCCTGACGTTCTGGTTCCTGATGTTCCGTTGAATTGTGTTGAGGTGCTGCTGGCGTGTAGGTCCTTTCTGGTCTTTCAGGTCTTCCATATGGTGTTTGGCTGCGCACTGCCGGCCTGCTGGAGGGGGGTGGGTTCATCAACCCGTCTGCCTTCGCCTCCTAATCCAGGTTCTAGACCTGTTTGGGCAGGTCCTCACTGAACAGCTGTTTCGGTGGTGGCGTCGCAGATGCCTAGTACAACCCCGCAAATATGGGGTTTGGAGTCGGTTTGATGGCGATACTCCGGGAAGTGTAAACTTCATGACTAATATTGCAAGAGCAACCTCCTGTTCTGCCGTCATTTCCATGCCGTCAACCGACCTGGCAAAGGCAGTAATCCCCGACGCCAGCAATTTCAGGATGTTTTAGGAACTTCAGCACCTGTGCCCTATCCCCGGCCTGATATTGCCCCAGATGGGCGTGTTGGTACATTCAACGATATGCAGTTGTTTGGGCCTGGTATGTGTTGATCGCCTCGGTAAGGACCTGTTCCTGCAGCTGGTGTGTGGTGAGGTAGTCTATGCTGGGCCCCTGGTTTGGGCTAAGTGCTTCGGCTGGGCGAACTTGACCACATTCAGCAGTTCCTCCCGGGTTTTCTCAGGTACTATAGGTTCCTGCTCCAGCCCGTCTTATGTGTCCGCCAGCTGCTGATCCGTGGCATCCCCATCGATGACGTGGACATGCTGGGTGGCTCAGTCGAATGTCTCCTGGACTGGAGGACATCTGTCCAGGTGCAGAGATTGTGCTCTAGGATACGCTCCATCCGAGCCATGCGACCGCCACCCCATCTGCGGATGACAAGTCGACTTCCTCTGGTTCTGGAGAATCCCTGAGGCTTCTGTCATCGCCCCGCGCCTCGTCGAAGTGATAACAAGGGTGCCTAGACAGGATGTCGCTGCCTGCCGCTTCTGCATGGCTAAGCGACTCCCGCGCGGACCTGCCGCTGGCCCGCCGTCTGCTGGGCGGAGGCGGCCCGCTAGTCTGATAAGACATGAGCGGTGATGAGTCAGACCCGGCCGCCGAAGTGTGGTACCCCGACGTCAGCGCGGGCTTTCCGCCTGTCCCAACGTTCGGACACGTCCTGCCGCTAAAGGAGGGTGCGGTGACCAAGATGAGACTACACCGGCCTGCAATCTGGCAGGCTCCCCCGGCGGTGAGTCTGTGCCGGCCGCACATGCGGGCTTGCAGACCCAGGCCTCAATCCTTCACCGGTCCGTGAACTGGCGGCTGCTCCGGTGGAAAGTCGACCCCGGCTCCTACAGCGGGGCTTCACTGACTGTTGTGCGATTCTTCCCCTGGTCCTCTCTCTGGTGACCTGCATAGTTGGGGAGAGAGAACGTGCCGCCAGGCGAATAACACGTTTACGCACCTTAGCTCCTCTGCCCTATGCTTAGGTGACAGTGGTAGGGAGTCAGGGTCTTGCCTACCCTGCTTCTGCCTGGTGCTCCTACCACTCTCCTGCTCCACGGCCAGCCGTGTTGGAGAATCGGGTCCTGACTGTCCGAAGTCCCATGGCCCTGGGAGGCAGACTTCGATGCCTTCATTCTGGTCTCCCATCATTGTTTCTGTAAGCAAAGTCTAGCACTGAAGCTAACAACTCAAGGTTAGTATCTTACCCGAGGGTCTTTATGAGCTTCCGATGGAGGAGCGCACTCTCTCCCCCCCCCCCCCCCTCCAATGGTGATCAGACTTGCATGCGGGACATAGACTGCCGCTAACAGCAAGGGCCCGCCTGTGTGTGAGCCGGTGCCCCGGCTCTGTCTACTACCTCTATAGGGTAGCATAGCCGTTAGTCCGCGGTATACCTGCGGCCTGCGATGTTAAGTGGGAGTTCCTGCTCTGCCTATGCTGCCCGCGAATGACAGCCTCTGAGCCCGGACCCTCCTGGTCCACTTCTGGGTAGCGTAGCCGTCAGCCCGTGGTGACCCTGCGGGCTGCGGTGTAGATTCGGGCTGCCGCTCTGCCATCGCTGCGCGAATGGTGAGTGTGAGATCGGCCCCTACCGGGTCCCCGGTGTAAAAATAAAGTCGGGGCAACGGCGTAAGTAAAGCCATCAGCCCACAGCCGTTTCCTGCAAGCCCCATTACCTGTTCATACGGACAGGGATCCTGCAGGCTGTGGAGTAGAGTTGAGTTGGGGCTAGCCCCCACTCCTTTCTTAATGCTGTCATCCCGCGGTGTCCTGCGGGCTGCTGCTCTGCCGTCGCTCACTGCGCACGGCGAGCCTGCAAGCCCCCACTGCTTTATTCATGCCGCCAGCCCGCGGTGTTCTGCGGGCTGCGGTGTAGAGTCGGGCTGCCTCTGTCGTCCTCCGCCGGCTAGTGAGAACCGGGACCAGGGGGTATGGAGAGAAGGCAGGTACGGGATACTGAGTTGGATGATCAGCCATGATCATATTGAATGAAGGTGCCCCATGTTTAGGAAGGAACTGCAGATGCTGGTTTATACTGCAGATGGACACAAAATGCTGGAGTAACTCAGCAGATCAGGCAGCATCTCATGAGAAAAGGAATGTGACGTTTCAGGTAGGAGCCCTTCATCAGACATGTTGGATTGCACCTTTTCTACTGGAAATAGTTGATAACAATATCAAACTGTTGATAAGGAATTGTACTGTCTCAACTCCCTGATCTCATTGGCATCCATCGATCAAGCCATGCTGTGAATAGAGTGACCTGCAACTCAGTTGGTAGAACTCTAGACTCAGTCCATGGTTTCAGTTTCTAAGTCCCAATTCAGAAGCTTGAGCAAAATAACTAGTGCAATAACAAGGAGGTTCTGGACTGTGGGTGGTGCTGCATTAAAAAAGGTATTGGTACATGAAAGAGTATTGGAAATCAATGGTGCATGCAGGCCAAGAATTGTTCCTTTTGAGGTGCTAGTGTTGCGAAATTCTACAGCACACAAAATTTCATGCTATATAGGATTCACTTTGCACAGTTAATACCCTGAAAGCACAGAGAGGAAGACAGGAAGGTCAAAGATACAATTGGAAAGAAATTGAGCAGGAGTGGTCAGAGAGGAGATATACCCAAAGATGAGAAGGTTCATGGCATCATTCCGTGTGGGAGGACTATGAAGGTAATGCTGAAACATCTGGTGATCAAGGTGTCCAATCAACATCTGTCTGGAAGTGGGGGAAGGGTCAAGTTCATGATCAGACTTTGCAGTCAGGGACGGATTTGCAATCTTGGGAGATGGAGGTTACATTTTAGGGTGATGGGCATGGGTTTTATGAAGAGATAGAGTGGAAATGTTTTGCATTCCCAAAGAAGAGCAATTACGAATAGTACATATTTCACTTAAAAGGCCTGTTTCCCTTTCAGATATGTTTCCTCTAATTAAGGTAAAAGTGGGGCATGCATATCCAGTGATGGGGAGGTTTCTGCATCGGGCCAGGCCTGTTTGGAACTTCCACCTGTTAAGCATGGACTCGGAGTAAAATTTAATGTTTTGAAGGAGTCTCCAATTTTGGAGATGCAAGTGAATGCAATCTTGTGCTAAAAAAACAAATTGCTGAAGGAACTCAGCAGGTCAGGCAACATGTGATGGGAAAAGGGTGCTTAGTTTAGGTTAGTTTAGAGATACAGCCCTTCTGCCCACCGAGTCCAAACCAACCAGCAATCCCGCACATTAACATTAGCCTACACTCAATGGGGACAATTTACATTCATACCGAGCCAAAACTACAAACCTGTACATCTTTGGAGTGTGAGAGGAAACTGAAGATCTCGGAGAAATCCCACACAGTCATGGGGAGAACGTACAACTCCATACAGACAACACCCGTCGTCGGGATCGAACTCGCGGCTCTGGTGCTGAGAGTGATGTAAGGTAGCAACTCTACTGCTACCATGCCACCCTTAACGTTGTTATGGGTTTGAATAAAAATTCCTAACCCGAAACATCGTCTGCCCGATTCTCTCAACAGATGCTGACTGGCCCACTGAATTTATCCAGCAGTTATTTTTTTGCTCAAGTCTCCAACTTTCTTTTCCAAACATTTTTACTAACTCAATTTATAAATCTTGGCACTATCTACAAATTCTTCCAATGCCACATCCCAGTTTCTACAAAATCATTTAGCAATTACAAA
Organism: Okamejei kenojei; assembly: GCA_035221665.1. Classification (NCBI taxonomy): domain Eukaryota; kingdom Metazoa; phylum Chordata; class Chondrichthyes; order Rajiformes; family Rajidae; genus Okamejei; species Okamejei kenojei. The sequence goes on from CM069134.1 coordinate 59,186,043, forward strand.
ACATTTCTCTTAATGAGAAAATGTGTTGTTTTGTTCTTCATCACATTTGATGATTCATTCTTCCTGTTGAATTATTGAATTTACTAGCTGTTAAATTTCATTGACAAGTGAGATTATGATGATTTCCTATTCCATTGAAGCAGAAATGGCTAAGGCAACTTTTACTGATGCAAGTTACAACAATGTTTTCTCCAGATATAATGTATTTTACACATACAAAAAAGACACTTGATTAAGGATTATTTCATATCCTTTCTTGGAAACACATTTTTCAACTTGAAGAAATTGGCAGTAAAGAAATGACAGCAAAATTATGTAATTTTTCAATGTATCTTTCAAATTACCGTGCCCATTACTTATCCTGCTTTATGAACTGTCGTAAATCTTCCTCACTCAATAATGGTGTAGGCCATTTGAGATACTCTGCCTAAATTTAGACTCAATGATCGATTTGCATCACTGTCATGCTCTCAGAGACACAAGAGACTGCAGATGCTGGAATCCAGAGCTAGAAACATAGTGCTGGAGCGACTCAGCGTCTGTGGAGTGAATTAGGCAGATAACGTTACAGGTCATGCTTCAACTCAAACATCAATTGTCATTCTCATGCATTCTTTTGAGCCTAATGACCTTCATCTTTACAATCTTTTTCAATTGAAAATAAACTCGTAAGTGGTATATATGGACTGGCCATTAATATGACATCACGACCTATCATATCAGTGAAAGGGAAATTTAGTTTACCGTTGCCCAGGCAAAAATCAGGTGGAAAAGTGCAGGAATAGAGTCACTGTGACTCCACTTTTGAGGAAGTGAAGGCCTATGAGGGTAAACATGCCAAATGTCTTCTTCACTACCCTTTTCCACCTGTGTCATCATTTAGGGAACTATAAATGGACACCCCAAGTTCCCTCTGTTCATCAACACTCTTAAGGCCCCTCCCATTCATCATTTATATCCCACCTGCATTGGACGATCCTTTACATCACACTATTCTGGACTAAGTGCAATATGGGTGGACAGGAGGGTACGAGGGGGATTTCTCTTGTGTTTGTTGGTCTTAAGCCCCTGTCCCACTTATGTATCCTTAGCACGCTAATTACACAACCTCGTCATCGCGTTGAGGCGCATGGGTATCGTGGGACCGCAATACACCTGCGCGCATACGCGCTATGTCATGCCGGAGACGCGCAAAGATTTTGTTTCCCAACAAAACCCCGGAGCGCTGCGCAATACTGCACACAACTCCATACCCCTCCGCGCTTCTCCATGCCACAGTCCCGCGCGGCCCACATGATACCCGTGCGCCACAACACAATGACATGATTGCGTAATTAGCGTGCCAAGGACACGTAAGTGGGACAGTGGCTTGAAGGATTATGTAGAGAAGGTCAATTCTTTTGCGCTGGGGAATTTTATTTTGCAGCCTTCCAAAGGAAATTATCTCTTCATTGGAGCCCCATAGGCCCACGTAGCCAATGGTTTCTCCCACTGCATAGCTGTGAGATGAGCTGATACATATCAATGAGGGACTTCTTCGTGATAGCCTTCCTTATCCTGCAGCTCCACCTGTTCCTGTTACTCTCCAGGTTCTGCCTCTAGAGCCCTCAGGCTACAAGGTTCCTTGCAGTTCATAACCAGCGGCCGGTGCATCCTGGCAGGGCGCAGCGGCAGACACCTCCTGGCAGACAGCAAAGAATACGAGGCCAGAGCCTCTTGGGTCGGAGCCCGCGTCCGACGGAGTCCATGGAGCCCTGCGGGTCGGGGGGGGGGGGGAACCACAGTGATTTCTACAAATCAGAATCAGCACTGATGTCTTAGGTTCATTTGGGCTCTTTAGTTTATTGTCATGTGTACCGTTCATTGTCATGTGTACCGTTCATTGTCATGTGTACCGTCTAAAGCTTTTGTTGCGCGCTATCCAGTCAGCAGAAAGACAATATATGATTACAATCGGGCGATTTACAATATATAGATACATAGTAAGGAAATAACGTTTAGTGTAAGGTAAAGCCATTAAAGTCTGATCAAGGATAGTCCGAGGGTCACCAATGCGGTAGATAGTAGTTCAGGACTGCTTTCCTGTTGTGGTAGGTTGGTTCAGTTGTCTGATAATAGCTGGGTAGAAACTGACCCCGAATCTGGAGGTGTGCGTTTTCACACTTCTATACCTTTTGCCTGATGGGAGAGAGGATAAGAGGGAGTGGTCAGGGTGCGACTTCTCCTTGATTATGCTGCTGGTCTTACCAAGGTAGTGTGAGGTATAAATGGAATCAATAGAAGGGAGGCTGGTTTGCGTGATGGTTTGGGCTGTATCCACAATTCGCTGCAATTTCTTGCAGTCTTGGATGGAGCTATTCCCAAACCAAGCTGTGATGCATCCTGATAACCTGATTCTATGGTGCATCTGTAGACGTTGGTAAGAGTTGTAGGGGACATGCAGAACTTCCTAATCCTTCTAAGGATTGGTGTGCTTTCTTGGCTGTTATTTCAATATGGGTGGTCCAGGAGAAGTTGTTGGTGATAAGGAATAGGAGTAGAATTAGACCATTCGGCCCATCAAGTATACTCCGCCATTAAATCATGGCTGATCTATCTCTCCCTCCTAACGCCATTCTCCTGCCTTCTCCCCATAACCTCTGACACCTGTACTAATCAAGATTCTATCTATATCTGCCTTCAAAATATCCACTGGCAAAGAATTCCACAGATTCACCACCCTCTGACTAAAGAAATTTCTCCTCATCTTCCTAAAATAACTTCCTTTAATTCTGAGGCTATGACCTCTAGTCCTTGACTCTCCCACTAGTGGAAACATACTTTCCACATCCATATTGGTGATATTGACTCCTAGGAATTTGAAGTTTTCCACCATCTCTACCTTGGCACTGTGAATTCAAACTGGGGTATGTGTACCACTTTGCTTCCTGAAGTCGATCACTATCTCCCTTGTCTTGCTGACATTGAGAGAAAGATTGTTGTCTCGACACCAGGACTCGAGGTTCTCAATCTCTTTCCTGTTTTGAGGAAAGGTGCCCACAATGGTCAATTGTTGTCTGTGGAAGAGGTGATAATAAAGCGATACGAGCAGTAAAACTAGCAGGATGAGTAGACTGGGAAAGGAATGGAGAGAGAGGGAATGCAAGGGTTGCTTAAAATTCGAGAAATCAATATTTATACGGCTGGGTTGTGAGCTGCCCAAGCGAAATATGAGGTGCTGTTCCATCAATTTGTGTGTGGTGTCACTCTGACAGTGGAGGAGACCCAGGACAGAAATGTTAGGATATGTGCATCCAGATCCACAACATGGAGAACTCTATGGCATATGAGCACTGCACATTGTTGCCAATGCTCAAAGGAAGACACCAATGCTAGCAAATCCCAGTGCTGCGATGTAACCTGTGCCTCATGGAACTTAAAGTAGATGATCTAGTTGAGATCAGGGTGCCTGCTCACACCGATGAAACATTAAGCAGCAAAATGAGAGACATGGCACAGATCTGTTCCAGCTGCTTGGACGCTACTAAACACGCAAAGTCCAGGCATGAGAACATTGTGAACTGTCTTCCAGCAGACATTGCGTATATCAGTGATGACAGTCTTGGAAAACTGGAGCCTATAAATAATGCTCTCTCTCACTAGTTTAACTGTCATCCTGTTGAATTCCTCTGTCTGTATAACTCGTTATCACAGAGTTACCACAGCCATCAATGGCCTATGGTGTGCCCCGCATTTCCTCGATTATCATTGCTTTTTGCATATGTTTCCATTCATTTCTCCTAAGTGCTGTCAATATCTCTCATCCCTTTCCTCTGACTCTCAGAAGAAAGGTCTCGACCCAAAATATCACCTATTCCTTCTCTCCTGAGCTGATGCTGCCTGACCCGTTGAGTTGCTCCTGCCTTTTGTGTCAGCCTCCTGTAAATACATTGTTCATCAAAGATCACCAGATAGACATTATACATCTGAAGACTCTGCAGAGAAAGCTCTTCGCTGTTGGGCATGCTGCACAGCTTGCCTGTTCTGAAATCACTGACTACCCAGAGTGTACTGCCATTGGCATAATGACATCTCTAATAATGGAGGGCTGACAGCTGACCACTGAGACACCCATTAAATGAATATCACAGCTCTAAACGCTGGAAAAATCCTTCCCAGTTATAGACTAACAAGTTGAAGGTGTTTAAGCAACCCAGTCAAGTTTCACATTGTCCTTTAAATGGCAAAAAGTGCAGCAAATCATCCGATCAGCTGAGAAGGTTGTTGATATGATCATGGCTGATCATCCAACTCAGTATCCCGTACCTGCCTTCTCTCCATACCCCCTGATCCCTTTAGCCACAAGGGGAACATCTAACTCCCTCTTAAATATAGCCAATGAACTGGCCTCAACTACCTTCTGTGGAAGATAATTCCAGAGATTCACCACTCTCCATGTGAAAAATGTTTTTCTCATGTCGGTCCTAAAAGATTTTGCCCTTATCCTTAAACTGTGACCTCTTGTCCTGGACTTCCCCAACATCGGGAACAATCTTCCTGCATCTAGCCTGTCCAACCCCTTAAGAAATTTGTAAGTTTCTATAAGATCCCCCCTCAATCTTCTAAATACAGTGACGAACTGTACACTGCAAGGGTCAGGAAGCGAGCGGGTAAGATCATCTCTGACCCCTCTCACCCTGGCCACAAACTCTTTGAATCACTTCCCTCTGGAAGGCGACTTCGGACTGTCAAAGCTGCCACAACCAGACATAAAAACAGCTTTTTTTCACGAGCAGTTGCTCTACTCAATAACCAAAAATTTGTAGCCTTCTTTTGCTCTGGTATTTTATTTAATTCACATGTTTAATCGATAATGTTTTATTATTAATGTTTAATGTTTTATTTTTCACTCTATGTCATGTTGTCACTTGCGATCGGAGCACCAAGGCAAATTCCTTTTATGTGAACATTCTTGGCCAATAAACATATTCATTCATTCATTCAAAAGCAAGAAAGGCTATGTGATGTGCTTGCAGTTCTACTGGGTCTGTTCTCTGACAGATGCCCTTTGGTGCTTTATGAAGACACAATACTAGAGGCATCGAAAAATGATGCCCATTTACATTGCACTTTATCATGATCTCAGAACATCCCAAAGCACTATAAAAACAATGAATAACTATTATTACATAAGGCAATCTAACTGCCAAAATGCACACATCTTAGTTCCAGAAACATCAAATGAGGTAACTGAGAGATGAATGCTGGGCACGACACCAAGAGAACTCCTGCTACTCTTAAAATCCTGCCAAGGAATTGTTTATATTCATCTCAAACTCTGGAGCAGGGATTCCACTCAAAATCTATCATACAATAGAGCGAGCCAAGACTCTGTCTTTGGCTCCTCAACAGGGATCTAAATGTTAAATTTGTTCCCTCACTACTAATTGAGCACAGCCAACAAACAATTGTCCAACATTTTTATGTCACCTGTTATCATGCCATGAGCAATGTTATATTTCAATCATCTCCAAATGTTTATTTCTGAGGACAAAGCTTTGAACAGTTGTTTGACCAATGATGGCTTAAGTACCGAGCATGAGGTTACCTTCCAAAGTTCATCTCCCCGTTGAGACTGAATTCCTCTGACAAAGCTATACATTATCACTTCTTCAAGAAAACTCAAGAAAATTGATCATGCAGAATCTTCCTTTATTAAATCCATAGTCACTGCCAGTAAATAAATCACAGATTAATTTCTAGTTTGCTCCCGGTAATTGATACATTATTTTGTATAGAATGGAAGTCAGACTAATGCATTATCGTGTAAGCCATGTCATAAGAGGCAAGATTGTGATATAATTTATTACCAAGGGAATGTATAAACAGACTTCTAAATTGAATCTTTGTGTATTGTTGTTTATTATCCAATTGGCCTGATAAACGTAAGTTTTCGCTTAATCAAAGAATCATTTATTTCCGATATTCCATTGGTCAGTTGTAAAATTGCACAAATTGAAGGTGGTGATCTTGATTTTCAAATGAAGTATTACATAGTTAGAGTGTAATAATTGTTCTTGCTAGGGTACAATAAATAATTAATTATTATTAATCACTTTCTGTGATGAAATCTGTGAATTATAGGTTGGTGCTTAGGGATTTAAAGGCATTTTACATGGAGATCCACAGAAAGCACATTCAAAACTGGAAAGATTCATAAATAATCTTTTTTATCTTAAGTATATATATTTTTTTGTTGTTCATGGTACTGGTGAAGCCACACCTAAGAGTACTGTGCACAGTTTTGGTTCCCTTATATAAGAAAGGATTTACCGGCATTGAAAGCATTGCAAGAGGGATTCATGAGGTACATTTGGGGGTTGAGAGGGTCGTCCCCCACAAGTCAGGCTGTTGTTCATAGATTACAGCTCGGCGTTTAATACCATCATCCCCTCCAAGCTGGTTACCAAGCTCACAGATCTGGTTCTCTGCACTTCCCTCTGCAATTGGATCCTCGACTTCCTCATCCACAGACCACAGTCTGTCCATATTGGTGGAAATACGTCATCCTCGATAACAATCAGCACGGGAGCACCTCAAGGCTGCATGCTCAGCCCCCTGCTGTACTCACTCTATACTCACGACTGTGTAGCTGGACATAGTGCAAACTCCATCATCAAGTTTGACGACGATACCACTGTTGTTGGACGAATCACAGATGGTGATGAGTCAGAGTATATAAGTGAGATCGACCGATTTACCAAATCGTGCCAGCACAACAACCTGGCTCTCAACACCAGCAAAACCAAGGAACTGATTGTGGACTTTGGAAGGGGTAGGATAGGAACCCACAATCCCATTTATATCAACTGGTGGAAGGGATCAAAAACTTCCAATTCCTGGGCTTGCATATTTCCGAAGATCTTTCCTGGTCCCAGCACACTGATGCAATTATAAAGAAATGCCTCTACTTCCTAAGAAGATTACGGAGAGTCGGTATGTCAAGGAGGACTCTCGAACTTCTACAAGTTCACAGTAGAGAGCATACTGACTGGTTGCATCGTGGCTTGGTTCGGCAACCTGAACGTCCAGGAGCGGAAAAGACTGCAGAAATTTGTGACCGTGCCCAGTCCATCACCGGATCTGACCTCCCCACCATCGAAGAGATCTATCGCAGTCGCTGCCTCAAAAAGGCTACCAACTTCATCAAAGACCCACACCATCCTGGTCACACACTCATCTCTCCGTTGCCATTGGGAACAAGGTACAGGAGCCTGAAAGCTGTAACATCCAGGTTCAGGAACAGCTTCTTCCCCTCAGCCATCAGGCTATTAAACACAACATCAAATAAGCTCTGAACAATAATAGGAAGATTAAATGAGAACTTACCAGTTTGAAGTTTGATCTTTATTTTATGAGGAGTTACGATGAGGGATTATGTTGATGCGCATGCAAGCCCACTAGCCTGCATGTGCATCAACCTTCAAAGCAGCGGTGTGAAATCACAGATAGCAGTTGTTGAACTGAATATAGGAAGATTCGAGAAACTAGAACTACCACATGACCTTTATGAGAAGAGGGTTAGGAGTGGAGGGCACGTAATCCCTCATCGTAACTCCTCATAAAATAAAGATCAAACTTCAAACTGGTAAGTTCTCGTTTAATCTTCCTATTTTACTTTGGAGTCACGTGAGTGACTACGTGAAGATTTCAAAGCTCTGTGATTTCCTGCTGTGAACACGAGTCCATGCAACACACTGCATTAGTTGACCAAAGAAGAGTGCAAAATCACAATGCATTCAGACATTACATAGATTTAAAACATGCTGATGCTTTTTAATAAACAAATGATATATAAAAATAATAGTGACTCCTCATATCCGGGAGTAAACTATAAAACAGAACTTAAAATTGAGTTGGCAAACAACCCCGGCCTGGCAATGGGTTTGTTATTGAAAAGTTTGGAATGTTCGCTCGTTTGACCATCCTGCAGCCGCTAGGATGTGGTCCAGTGGAACCTCTAGATCCCTCGCTGCTGATGTTGTTGCAGCCCTGGTGGAATGAGATTTAAAAACATCAGTGTCCACACCTGCACAAGCCAAAACCCGTCTTAATCACCTGGAAATGGTCTGCTCTTGTGTGTTTTTTATAACTAACAAACATTGCTAGTTCAGTGCCTCTAAGGCTCTTTGTGGCCTCAAATACTGTTGTAGATGCGTGACCACACATAACCGAAGGTCCATGGGGTATGCCATAAACTCTATATTGAGACCTGATGCCCCTGGTCTGCTCTGCTTGACTAAATCATGAACATAAAATGTTATTTTATTGGCAGATGTAACCATCCTGTCCAGTCGCAGTTTATGCAATGATTGGACCCGTTGTGCCGAAACCAGCGCCATGAGCATAACCACTTTATAAGTGATTTTGACCAAGGACAGGGATATAGCTGGAGCCCACCAGCGAAGCAGCATCAACACAACGTTAACATCCCATATCTCTGAGTACCTGGGCCTGGGGGGATTAGTGTTGAAGATACCCTTCATAAATCTGGATATCAGCGGGTGAGACCCTACAGAGTGGTGTCCCGATCCCAGGAACAAGTATGACGACAAGGCACTTCTGGCACCATTAATGGCACTATAACAATCTTTTGTCAAAGAATAGTTTTTAGAGAAATTCCAGGACATCACTTATACGTGCCATGTCATATGTTATGTTGGACTGCAAACAGAGCACTTCCCATCTCTTGATATAGGAGATGTACTGCTTCTTGGTGCTATCACTCCAAGCCGCAGTGATCATATCCACAGTTCGATCTGACAGTCCGAGCTCCAGGAAAGGTCTTCTCAGAATCTGCAAATCAACAAATTGTGCAGCTGGAAAAGCAGCCACTAATTTGCCAATTACACTCTCAAACATGAGTTTAGTGGCTGAAACAGCTAATTTAGCTAATTTCAGAGTTTTCCCTATGATTAGTATATCATCCAAGTATACCATAACAATATGATATTGAATTCTAAGTAGCCCAAGCACCAGTTTCAATAATTTGGTAAACAATCTGGGGGCTGAAGTTAACCCATTAGGCAACGCTTTAAACTGCCACAGTTGTCCCATCCAGCTAAACTTCAAATATCTCTGGCGATCCCTGTGAATGGGTACTGAATAATATGCATCTTTGAGATCGATGCATGCCATAAAACATCCTTTGGAAATCAGTTGTTTGGCTGTAATGAAGTTTTCCATTTTAAAATGTCTATACTGCACAAAAGAGTTAAGTTGAGTCAAATCAAGGATGATTCGGTACCCTCCATCTTTCTTTTGTCTTGTAAATATATTAGAAATGAATTGGTGAAGTTCTTGACTTGACTTCTCAATTACCCCTTTTGCATATAACGTTTGAATTTCAGCTTGTATATCCAAACCTTCCTGTTGTGAACGAACAAATGTCCAGTTTGGTGTATGCTGTGTGGGTGGCAATGAATTCGGAAGGAATTCTATTTGGAACCCTTGTGCACTGTGCAGTATAAATGGATCCTATGTTATCCAACGCCATTCATTCAAAAACAAGTGTAATCTCCCACCAACTTGTGCCCGGTCCACACACCCCATGTTCCAGAAGGAACCAGACCCACTTACCTCCATGGTTACCAGTGGATTTATGTTTTTTTATTTCCACCCCCGAGGTTTGGGGGGTAGGGTTGCTGGAGTGCATGGAATGCACATCTTCCACGAGGGCCGGTCTGGGCCTTGGCCTAAAAAAGACCTCCGCCCAGAGAAGTCTGCTTCAGCGAACCGCTTACTGCTGATGGAAGCGTAGGGGTGCTGCCACCAGAATGATGAAGCTTTGTTGTCAGTGAAGCCTTCATGAGCCCAACAGCTTTCGCTTCTTCGTCCAGGTCCTTGACCTGTTTTGGCAGATCTTCTCCGAACAGAAGATTCAGCGGCTGAACATTGCTGGCCTTGCACAATCCCACAAATTTGGGGTTCAAGGCAGGTCGAATGGCATTCTTCTGAAAACAGTTTATTTCGAAATGTGCATTGCACATCAACGACAGGGCATCCTGCTGTACATCTGACAAGGGACCCCCATCAGCAGACCTGGCAAATGCCGTAATGCCTGAAGCCAGCAATTTCAGGATTCTTTGGAGCTTCATCTCCTGGGCTTTAATGCCCCCTCCAATATATCCCCAGATAGAGTTGTTCACAGCTGGCACGTTCAGTGAAGCACAATTTCCAGGTGTGTGGTACTTCGCAGATGTTTCCACCATTACCTGTTCCTGCAGCTGGTGTGATGTGAGCTAATTAATGCTCGCTGCTAGTTCCTCTTGCAGCGACTCCCCTATTTGCGAGGGTATCACAAACTTTGACGCTATGGCAGGTAATTCTTGTGCTTCACGCACCTCGTGCATTGTGGTATGCATCCTCCAAATTCGGAATCAGTCCAAAACTGACCCCATATGCTCCCCTCCTCAGAGAGGGAGACATCATGCAGCCCTGAACCAGGTGCTGCCGGGGCCCCCGAGGAGACCTGCGCTGATATAACTCCATTTCCCGGAGCATATCATGATGGAGCATCCTTTCCATACGGTGCTCCATCTGGAATAAACTCCATTGTAGGAAGCGAATCCTTCGGGCCTGACTCATCCGAGTAAACAGGCCTGTCAGACTTTTTCTTGGCTTTCCCCCCTTTCCGGGTTGCCAAGGTGCTTTGGACAGGCACCAAGTCTGAAGTCGCTGACCGCACCGTCAATGACTCGGATGGCAAAACCGACGGCCGACGGCTACCCGCACTCCCGCCTCTTCCGTAGCACTTCGCCCAGGATTTCTCCATGCTCAGTTCGAACTTGAAACTCTGTAATCAAGAATTACCGAACAAAAACAACCTCAGAATAAGTTTTAGAACTTACCTGTAGGCTTTTTAAACTTAGCGCTGGAGGAGCGACGCACCTCCCAGCCAGTCGTGATGCGTTAGATGTATTGACGCGCATGCGGGCTGGTGGGCTTCTTCACGTAGTTACTCGCGTGACTCTGAAGTAAAACAGTCCATTATTACTATTGCACTTTATCTGTTTATTTATTGTGCATATATGTTCTATGGTCGATAGACACACTGAACTTTTATGTCCCGTTCTGTATTATGTTTACATATTATGTTGTGCAATATTCTGTTATGCATATTCTGTTCATATTCTGTTGTTCATACTCTGTAAGAATTTCATTGTCCTATCTGGGACACATGACAATAAAACGCTCTTGACTCTTCATTCTTGAAACCAGATCTATAGTTTGGAAGAATGAGAGATAATAGTAAGATTAAATGAGAAATTACCAGTTTGAAGTTTGATCTTGATTTTATGAGGAGTTACGATGAGTGATTACGTGAAGAAGGCCGTTAGCTCGCATGCGCGTCAATCTTCAAAGCAGCGGTGTGAAATCACAGATAATAATGGTTGAACTGAACATAGTAAGATTAGAGAAGAGTAGAACTACCAGATGACCTTAATAATATGAGGGTTGGGAGTGGTGGGCACGTAATCGCTCATCGTAACTCCTCATAAAATCAAGATCAAACTTCAAACTGGTAAGCTTGTTTAATCTTACTATTTTACTTCGGAATCACATGAGTGACTATGTGAAGATTTCAAAGCTCTGTGATTTCATGCTGGAAACAAGTCCGTGCGTTACACACTGCATGAATACAATACAATACAATGCGGTTTTATTCGTTACATTGCACATAAAGTGCAAGTGAAATGAATTTGCCATCAGCGGTACAATGATAAAGAACACACAATACACAATAAAAATTTACCACAAACATTCACCACAGCATTCATCACTATGGTGGAAGGCACAAAATTTGGCCAGTCCTCCTCCATTTTCCCCCGTGGTCAGGACCTCAACCCTTCGCAGCCGTCACTGCGGGCATCCAGATGTGCAGTCAAGGTAAGTCCAGTTAAGTCCCGAGTCGGCTCTTCCCCACCGGTGACCGCGGCTTTAGGTTGGAGTAGGCCGCAGGCCGGCGGTCACAGATTTAAAGTTCCCGCTGCGCCGCAGCCAGAAGCACCGCAGACCACAGGGCCGGCGGTCGAAGCTCCCCTCCAGGGTTGATGGTAAGTCCACGCCAGGGCCGCGGTAGAAGTAGGCTTCTTCTTCCCCTGGGTCCCCCACAGGGATCCCGGGCTGCGGACTCCGCGCCAGCTGGAGCTCTGCAGACCGCGGCTTCTGGCTGCTGACTGCTGCGGGCCAGCAAAACGGAGCACTCCCTCCAACGAGCCCCAGCAAGGGCTCGCCCACTCCGCGCCGAGAGTCCACGCTGCGCCCGCTGCTGAAGCCCCGGGCGCATCACCGGAAAAGGCCGCCTGATCCTCGCTGTTAGGCCACGGGGGAGGCGACCTGGAAAAAGTCGTCTCTCCGTGGAGGAGGCGACCGAAAGGGTTTCCCCCTCAGCCCCTCACACCACCCCCCACACAAAACACACAAAGAAACATTAAAACCATACTTTAAAACATACTAAACAAATTAAAAAAGTAGAAAAAAATGGACATGCTGCTGGCAGGGCGCCGGCTTGCAGTGCCCCCACCAACACATGCATGAAGTAACCATGGATGAGTAAAAAAGATGAATGCATTCAGACATGACTTAATTTGTTAAAATGCTGATGCTTTAATCATTAAAATAAAATAATAGTGACCCCTTTCATCCAGGGGAAAACTATAAAGCAGTATCTAAAATGGAGTTGGCAAATACCCCCGGTTTGGCAATGGGTTATATTAAATGTTGGTAAAGTATGTTCGTTTGACCATCCTAGACGTATAGTTGTAAATGTGTGACCACACATTACCGAAGGTCCATAGGGTATGCCATGAAACTAGTTTGTGACCTAACGCCCCCGGTTAGTTCTGTTTAATAAAATATTATGTTATTAGCAGATGTTAGCATCCTGTCCAGTCGCAATGTATGCAGTGATTGGACCCGTTGCACTGTGGCCTGTGCCATGAGGATAAGTACCTTATGCGAGCCGGCTAAAGATAAGGATGTAGCTGTAGCCTTCTGGTGAAGTAATGTTAACATTACATCTATGTCCCATACCTCCATGCAACCGGGCCGGGGAGAACTTGTGTTAAAGATATCCTATATAATTCTGGATATCAGAGGGTGAGACCCGACAATGTGGGTCCCACTGCTGCAGCAAATATGATGAGAAGGCAGGGTACACAAAAAGCTGGAGAAACTCAGCGGGTGCAGCAGCATCTAAGGAGCGAAGGAGATAGGCGACGTCGCCTATCTCCTTCGCTCCTTCGATGCTGCTGCACCCGCTGAGTTTCTCCAGCTTTTTGTGTACCCTCGATTCTCCAGCATCTGCAGTTCCTTCTTTAAAAAAAAAATGATGAGAAGGCACGTTGGCACAGTTAATTGCACTTTAACTTAATTATTGTCAAAGACCCATTTGAAAATGAAGTGTAAGACATCAGTTATCTGTGCTGTATAGTATGTAACACGTGTATTTAAACAAAACGCTTCCCATCTGCTGAAAAGGAAATGTGCTGCCTTTTGGTGCTTTCCCTACTCTCTGCAGTGAGCACTTCATGGGCCGGTCTGACAACCCAAGCCGCAGGCATAGTCGTCTCAGAGTCTGCAAGTCAATGAATTGATTTTCTTGCAGAGGCTGGTTTCCGTGTCACAAGCAGAACCAGCAAGTTTTATGTTTTGAATAACCATAATAGGCTCTTATTATTCCCAACATTAGCGGGAACCATGTATGCCAGTCAGGTAGTTCGAAACGCCTGAAGCGGCATCTTGCTGGATTATTGCAAGACCCGACTGATGTGGCAGTATGGAGGAAAGACATGCAAGAAACATTCCTCCCTAGTGTGGCGATAGTGTATCTCTCGCCACTGTATGCCACATATTTACAACTGGTAAAGGGGCCTGGATGTAAACATATCAATATTCGGTGTTCTATCGAGCCAAGATGACATTAAATACTTTGTGATCCAACATCCATTCTGTGTTGTCATTGATTTCACTTGATGATATAATAGCCTCAAAGGAGGTTAGGTAAATATCATGGGATACATTAACTTTTTTGCACCCATGTGACAAACATATGCCACCACCATAGTGTATCAACTTGGAGTTGAGCATGCAGATTATGCATATTCTCACAATAACCTTTAACCTATAGGATGCACCTAGTGTTTATAGGTTGTTGATACCAATAACTGAAATATTGGTGACTCGTGCAAACCGCATCCGCCTCCGTAACTGGAGATGGCAGTCGTAATTTCTCATCTTTGAGGACTAGCATCAGTTTGTAATTACTGATTAAAATTACTGGAGCAATGCTGAATACTATCACCATTGTGACTTTGGTAGCTTCAGCTGGGAAAGGCATAGATCTATTAACAATGACCTACATGGTACTTGAGGGGTTAATTCTTTGCACATTGTAAGTTCTGATAATGCAAAGGCCCAATTTGCACCGCTGAAACACAGCTGCTATATTGCCAATTACACTTGATGAATAGAAGGCTGCTTAATAACAACAACAAGGTTGTTACAGGCTTCTGTTAATTCCACATCTTGCCCCATGGCAGAGTCCCTGTTAAGTTGATAGTTAAATGTAAATCCCAATAGTCAATTGTTCTGATTGGTATCAACTTAAATTTGATAAACTTGGTATCAACTTAAAAGTAGCAGTCAAATGTGGGTCCCTTGAAGGCAGACACGGGTGAAATAATTATGGGCAACAAGGAAATGGCAGAAGAGTTGAATAGGTACTTCGGATCTGTCTTCACTAAGGAGGACACAAACAATCTCCCAGATGTACTGGAGGACAGAAGATCTAAGGGGGTAGAGGAACTGAAAGAAATTTTCATTAGGTGAGAAATAGTATTGGGTAGGCTAATGGGACTGAAGGATGATAAATCCTCTGGGCCTGATGGTCTGCATCCCAGGGTCCTCAGGGAGGTGGCTCTAGAAATAGTGGATGCATTGGTGATCATTTTCCAATGTTCAATAGATTCAGGATCAGTTCCTGTGGATTGGAGGATAGCTAATGTTATCCCACTTTTCAAGAAAGGAATGAGAGAGAAAACGGGGAATTACAGACCAGTTAGCCTGACTTCGGTGGTGGGAAAGATGTTGGAGTCAATTATTAAAGAGGTAATAATGGAGCATTTGGATAGCAGTGAAAGGATTAGTCCAAGTCAACATGGATTTATGAAAGAGAAGTCATGCTTGACCAATCTTCTGGAATTTTTTGAGGATATGACAAGTAAAATGGATGAAGGGGTGCCAGTGGATGTAGTGTATCTAGACTTCCCGAAAGCCGTTGATAAGGTCCCGCACGGGAGACTGGTGACTAAAATTAGAGCACATGGTATTAGGGGTAGGGTGTTGACATGGATAGAAAATTGGTTGGCAGACTGGAAGCAAAGAGTAGGAGTGAACGAGTCATTTTCAGAATGGCAGGCAGTGGCGAGTGGAGTGCCGCAAGGCTTGGTGTTGGGGCCGCAACTGTTTACCATATATATTAATGATTTGGAAGCGGGAATTAGGAGTTTGCAGATTTGGCAGTGTGAACTGTAAAGAGGATGTTAGGAGGTTGCAGGGGGACCTGGACAGGTTGAGTGAGTGGGCAGATGCGTGGCAGATGCAGTATAATATAGATAAATGTGAGGTTATCCACTTTGGTGGCAAAAACAAGGGGGCAGATTATTATCTCAATGGGGTTAGGTTAGGTAAGGGGGAGGTACAGCGAGACCTGGGTGTCCTTGTACATCAGTCACTGAAAGTTGGCATGCAGGTACAGCAGGCAGTGAAGAAAGCTATTGGAATGTTGGCCTTCATAACAAGAGGATTTCAGGATACAGGAGTAAAAAGGTTCTTCTGCAGTTGTATAGGGCTCTGGTGAGACCACATCTGAGTATTGTGTACAGTTTTGGTCTCCTAATTTGAGGAAGGATGTCCTTGTGATTGAGGCAGTGCAGCGTAGGTTCACGAGATTGATCCCTGGGATGGCGGGACTGTCATATGAGGAAAGATTGAAAAGACTAGGCTTGTATTCACTGGAGTTTAGAAGGATGAGGGGGGATCTTATAGAAACATATACAATTATAAAAGGACTGGACAAGCTAGATGCAGGAAAAATGTTCCCAATGTTGGGTGAGTCCAGAACCAGGGGCCACAGCCTTAGAATAAAGGGGAGGTCATTTAAGACTGAGGTGAGAAAAAACTTTTTTACCCAGAGAGTTGTGAATTTATGGAATTCCCTGCCACAGAGGGCAGTGGAGGCCAAATCACTGGATGGATTTAAGAGAGAGTTGGATAGAGCTCTAGGGGCTAGTGGAGTCAAGGGATATGGGGAGAAGGCAAGCACGGGTTAATGATAGTGGACGATCAGCCATGATCACAATGAATGGCGGTGCTGGCTCGAAGGGCCGAATCGCCTCCTCCTGCACCTATTTTCTATGTTTCTTAATTTAACTGGATGGATTAAAGGACCCCAATTCCTCAAATATAGTTTGGGCTGCAACAGTTAATTTTAGTAAAATACAGCGTTTAAAACATCATCCAGATAGGTGATAACAAATGTTCTAGAGCTCTGAGCAGCCCAAGCACCAGTTTAACTAATTTGGTAAATAAACCAGGGAGCTGAAGTTAGCCCATTTTGCAACGCTTTAACTGTTAGCTTTGACCCATCCAGATAAATTTCAAATATCTCCGGTGATCCCTGTGAATGGGAATTGAATAGCATGCATCATATTGAAGCACAGAAGATCCTGAAGGAACATAACAGGATAGTCATCAAAATGTTTCCACAGAGACTCTCAAGCAAGGCTACATAGTTATAAGTTTATGATGTGGTCATTTAGATCTGAGGGTTGTGGAGGCTAGCTCAATGAGGTTATTTAAAAAGGAAGTAAACCTTTGATAGATCAGGAAAATGAGAACTTTGGGTAATTGGCACAGAAGAGATGAGACCTGGGACTGATTAGCCATGATCATTTGAAAAGAAGGGTTGGCTTGAGAGGGTGAGTGGCCCACTCTTGCTAATATTTTCTCTTGTTTTTATGTGGTATGGGAATAGCTTCAGCATTGAGACTGCAAATCAATTCAGCTCAAATGGGTTGTGCATGACATTACCTGATTCATTACCAAAGGTACTGTTTTCATGAGAACCCAATGAATGAATCAACAAATTA
Organism: Okamejei kenojei; assembly: GCA_035221665.1. NCBI lineage: Eukaryota > Metazoa > Chordata > Chondrichthyes > Rajiformes > Rajidae > Okamejei > Okamejei kenojei. The sequence continues at coordinate 59,203,235 of CM069134.1, forward strand.
ATGCAGGTAGCACCATTTCTACTAAGCCACAATGAAAATTATTTAAAAAATCACAACATGGTCATTGTCCCGTACGAGACAATACATGGATCTGAGAGTCTAACTACTTGCAACACAAAGCATTAACAGCAAATATAACGTAATTAGGAAGACATATCGCACGTGGCATGGTGGGGAAGTAACTTTACAGGGCAGTATTGAGACTTCACTTGGTTCTGCATTCAGTTTGGATTATTTTAAAGAACGTTAAAATTGCTTTAGAGGTAGTGCAACATAAAAAAATCATTCGGTTGATACCAGGATTAAACCTGCAAAGCCCTGGCTTATCCATGTTCTCCAAGGATGATGTCTGACCCTTGAGTCACTTCAGCCCTTTGTGTCTTTTTTGGATTAAAGGACTTGGTGTATAAGAAAGGACGAACAGGTTGGATGCATGTTAATTGGAATTTGGAAGAGTGGAAAGTGATTATATCAAAACATATAAGATTTTGAGGAAGGTTGAAAGATGAACGCTGAGAGAATGTTTACCCCTAGCCACCTTAGGTAAAATTATGGTGTGTATTTTCAATATAATACATAGTATATTTCATATGGAGATGAAAAATAACTACTTCCTTCTGTGGGTCATGAACCTTTTGAATTCTTTACCCTGTGGAGATGAAGTCATTGAATAAACACCAAGGCAGTGATTACCAGGCATTTAAAATACAAGACTGTTGATGAGTATGAGCAGGAAAATAGATTTGGAGCAAAGATTACATCATATATTACTTTATTGAATGATGGACCAGGTTCAAGGAGTCAATTGGTCTAACCCTGCTCCTGTTTTTTATATGAAGCAGGGCCACTGGTAGAGACCATTCTGAAAGGAAACTATGTGTTTCAAACTACAGTGCCATGCCTGTGGACGTATGCACCATTCAAGCCACCTTCTGTCTCCAAGAACAATGTTAGGTGAGTCAATCTGAATCACTAGAGCATACATCAACTATGAATGCATGCTCCCTTTTTAGGGACTATTAACCAGCAGGATCAGGTTGTGTTATTATTGCCACTTGTTACCTAAAGTCCAAAAGCAATTCATTATAAGATTTTAGTTTAGTTTAATTTAGAGTTTAGAGATACAGCGCAGAAACAGGCCCTTCGCCCCACCGAGTCCAATCTGACCAGTGATCCCTGCACATTAATGCTATCCTACACTCACTAGGGACGATTTGCATTTACACCAAGCCAATTAACCTACAAACCTGTATGTCTTTGGAGTGTGGGAGGAAACCGAAGATTTCGGAGAAAACCCACACGGTCACAGGAAGAACATACAAACTCTGTACAGATAGCACCCTTAGTTTGGATCAAACCCGGTTCTCCAGTGCTGCGCCACCGTGCCGCCCCTTAAAATAATTTAAGAATTATTTTCTTCTTCTCATGACATGGGCATTGTTATAGATTCTGCAAAGATACGGATGCATCTTCATGTTACCCCTGTGCTGTCCTGAAAAGTTGGTATTGAGGGTTTAAGTAGAGGTTTCCATCTTTCTAAGTTCAATGAAAATGAATCTGAGGGGGGGGGGGGGGGGGGAGACACGGCACGACTCCAGAAATAATAGTTTTCCCGTGGCATTTTACAAATAATTGACTATTTTTAATTTGAAACTAAGTTTACTACAGAAAGAGAACGGGTTCCTCACAAAATACTCTGTAGTGATTTTACAAACTAGATTATATAAAAATGAATTAGAAATGTTGCTGTCATTAAAATTCACATAAGAATCTCATAACCAGGAAATCAAAAATTAATTAAGGCACTGCATGATCATGCAATCAAATGAGTAACTTAAAATTAGTAAATAGATCACCAACACAGCGGTGCTTTTCTATGAATAAAATTTAGTGAGGCTAAACTGTGAGGTGTTACAGATGATTAATTCAAATAATCAGTGGCTGTGCCTGCAGATCATTTCACATTTGCTGATATGTCAACATTAAATTCCCAGTGTTTCCTGTAAAACATAACCATGAAGTGGCAGTGCTGTTATAATTACTATTTACAAACCAAAAGTCAGCTTATGCGTGTGTGCCTGCTTTAATAATCATGGAGGACGAAGTAATTAGAGGTAAACTACCAATTAAATATTGAATGCTACAGGTTATTCATGACTGTAAATTTATATATTTTCAACAATAATATCTTTACATTCAGACACGCAAATTAGGAGTGGCCCACATAGTCCCTCGAGCACTTGGTAAGGTTGTGGCTGTAACCTCAACTTTGTATTCAAGTCTATGTACTTCAACCTTCCAGCACCTTGTCTGCCCAGAATCTATTTAACTCTTGAAATTATTCAAATGTTCTATTTCCTCTGCTCTTTCTAGATACTTAGAAATGCATTTCTTAAATGGGTTACCACTTATTTTAAAACAGAAATTCCCAGTTCTACATTCTCCCACGAGAGGAAACATGCTCTCCAGATAATCCTGCTAAAATCCCTCAGAATGTTTCTATCAAGTTTCATCACCTTTCCAAACTCCCCTGTTCAAGCCTTGCCATTCCAACCTTTCCAACATGTCCATGAAGGTTGAAGTACATAGACTTGAATACAAAATTGAGGTTACAGCCACAACCTTACCATGTGCTCGAGGGACTATGTGGCCCACTCCTAATTTGCGTGTCTGAATGTAAAGATATTATTGTTGAAAATATAGAAATTTACAGTCATGAATAACCTGTAGCATTCAATATTTAATTGGTAGTTTACCTTTAATTACTTCGTCCTCCATGATTATTAAAGCAGGCACACACGCATAAGCTGACTTTTGGGTTGTAAATAGTAATTATAACAGCACTGCCACTTCATGGTTATGTTTTACAGGAAACACTGGGAATTTAATGTTGACATATCAGCAAATGTGAAATGATCTGCAGGCACAGCCAATAGATTAATAATCTTCCTTCAATAAGGAAACCAATATTGTAAACAATAATCTACGTGTTTCTTCAGAATTTTGGAGCTGTGCAATATGTTACAATTTAAACAATGATTTGTTCTTAATTATTCTTGCCAAGTGGAACAATTATGTTTTGCTCATTTGTCAAATCTTTGACCACTCACATAACCTATCCAATTCCACCGTGCCCTCTTCAAGTCTCTTTCACAATTTAACTTCCTAGCTGTCTTTGTTTCATCAACAATCATATGTAATTAATGTCTTAATTCAAGTAATTTATATAATTGTTTGTGCATTCCACCTATCCCCTTCAATTGACTTTTTCTTTAGATTTTGCTTAAATAGATAACCAGACAAAATCAGTTAAAATCAGTCATACAAAGGAAGCAGATAGACTAAAAAATGGCTTTTCAATCAGTGTTGGGGAATATTCAACAGTTCACAAGAAAACTAAAGGAAAGTGTTGTTTTTCTGTTGGTATCTTATTAAACAAGACATAGTATTAACATATCATTTCCAGATTTATGGACTAACTGGCATTAACAAGTCTGATGATTGGTCACATAGCGGAATTTTTAAAATTTATGTCATAATATAATTTCTGTATCTAGATATTTCCATTATTTCTACTTAATTTTTACATGAGTAATTGAAACACTAAAATACACCATGCACTACTATCCAATAACTGAAAAGTAATGACCTCCTCCATATATACATGAATAATATATATCATACACACAAATAATTATATTTCTTATTATTCAATGTGATATAATAATGCAACCTGCATTACAAATCAATTGTTATTCATGAAAATTAATCCTTCCTTTATATTCTGATCCTAAATCTATTTTAGCAATACATATCATTACAATATCGTGAACAAAATTTAACACCATCACAATACTATAACCCACAAGTTAGTATGAATGTAAAATAATACATTTGTATAATTGTGGGATTCTGGCTAGAAATGCCAGCTATTTTGTTTTAAATTACAGAAAATTGTGGATGCAGCCCAGACCATCACGCAAACCACCTTCCTTCAATTGACTGCATCTACACTTCATACTGCCTTGGCAGGGCCACTGGCATAATCAAGAAGGACACTTTGTATCATCTGCCCAGTTAAGAACTTGTCTAATCTTGCATTCCTTTGCTAAACAAAGTGGGTGTAATCTACAACTTTCCTGTTGGGTAAATCAGGTTAAAATTATCCCAATTCTGACTGCTCCAACAACCACATGCAGAATACAGTAGCAACTGACTAACATACAAAGGCACAAGAAAAAAAGTGAATAATTATGAACATAAGGAGAACAGTAGCAGTGACAACATAAATTGACAATAATCCTTTTTGTGCCTATAACTCAAGTCAAGAGAGTCAAGAGTGTTTTATTGTCATACGTCCCAGATAGAACAAATACATTCTTACTTGCTGCAGCACAACAGAATATGTAAACATAGTACACTGTAAACAATATGATAAAGAGAGAAAAAAAAAGTTCAGTGTGTATATATACACATACTCACAAGTACACACATATATATATATATATACACATACACACATAATCAAAAAACAAACAATAGTAATGAAATAATAATAATAATAATAATAATAATAGTAATGAAATAATAATAATAATAATAATAATAATAATAATAGTCTATTGTAGTTCAGAGCTTATTTGAGGTTGTAGTGTTTAATAGCCTGATGGCTATTCCAGAAACTGGATGTTACAGTTTTCAAGTTCCTGTATCTTCTTCCTGATGGCACTGGTGAAATGAGTGTGTGACCAGGATGGTGTGGGTCTCTGATGATGCTGGCTGCCTTTTTGAGGCAGCGACTCTGATAAATCCCTTCGATGGTGGGGAGGTCAGAGCCGGTGATGGACTGGGCAGTGTTCACAACTTTTTGCAGTCTTTTCCGCTCCTGGACGTTCAAGTTGCCGAACCAGGCCATGATGCAACTAGCCAATGTGCTCTCTGCTGTACACCTGTAGAAGTTCAAGAGAATTCTCTTTGACATACCAAATCTCTTTAATCTTCTCAGGAAGTAGAGGCGTTGATGTGCTTTATTTATAATTGCAACAGTGGGCTGGATCCAGGAAAGATCTTCGGAAATATGCACACCCAGGAATTTGTAGTTTTTGACTCTCTCCACCAACATTCCATTGATATAAACAGGATTGTGGGTCCTCGTTCTTCCTCTTCCAAAGTCCACAATCAGGTCATTGGTTTTACTGATATTGAGAGCCAGGTTGTTGTGCTGGCACCATTTGGTCAATTGGTTGATCTCAATTCTATACTCTGACTCATCACCATCTGTAATTCGTCCAACAACGATGGTGTCGTCGGCGAACTTGAAGATGGAGTTTGCACTATGTCCGGCTACACAGTCATGAGTATAGAGTGAGCAGAGCAGGGGGCTGAGCACGCAGCCTTGAGGTGCTCCCAAACTGATTGTTAATGAGGAAGAATTATTTCTGCCAATTCAAACAGACTGTGGTCTGTGGATGAGGAAGTCGAGAATCCAATTGCAGAGGGACGTGCAGAGACTCAGTTCCGTGAGCTTGGTAACCAGCTTTTTCAGCTTTTATTTAATCAAAAATATTTATTCAAATATTAAAAAATATATACACTACAGTAAAAAACAAAACAGAACCCACCACCATGATACACGACAAATGATAAACTATTATACAACTATCTTACAATCCTTGTCAAGGATGCATTCAATCCCCCGATGTGCCCAGCGGTCTGCATGCAGGAAGAGGCAGCACTGCTGAATGGTTAGATTTCTCGAAGTGAGGGCGAGGGATAGAGTGATAGGCATCCTTGATGGTCATATAGCAGTGGTCAAGGGTGTTTAACTCTCTGGTGCTGCAGGCCACATGTTGGTGGTAGTTTGTGAGTGATTTTTTTTTCAGGTTGACTTTGTTGAAGTCCCCGGCTATGCCGGTAAATGCCTCGGGGTACCATTTCTGGTGCTTGTTGATCATGGCGTGCAGTTACACCAATGCTGGACGGACATCTGTCTGGGGTGGGATGTAGACCATAGTCAGGATGATGGCAGTGAATTCCCTAGGGAGGTAGAAGGAGTAGCACTTCATCGGCCGATGTTCCAGGTGCAGAGAGCAGGAGTTAGACAGAACTGAGCACCACGAAGAGTTGACCATGAGGTAGACGCCCCCACCTCTCCCTTTTCCAGCTTCCCGCGAATGGTCCATGCAATGGATGGAGAAAACTTCAGGCTGGACGGCTGAGTCTGGGGAGCTGGGGGTGAGCCATGTCTCCATGAAACAGAATACAGAGCTTTTCCTCAGCTGTTTTTTGGTAAAGCAGCCTTGACTTTAAAACCTTCCACTTTATTTTCCGGTGATTGCACATTGGCTAGTAGGATGGTAGGGAGAGGAAGTTATAGTCCCCTGTGCTTCTGTCTGATGTAGTCCTGCCCACCAGCCACATTTCTGGATATCATGGGGGCCTCCCCAGTGCCTCCAGGTACAGTAGTTACTGGTCCTGCGATCCTCCGCCAGGTCGGTGATTCCCCTAGGATCGGGACTCCTGTTGGAACCTCCAATATGATACTGATTGCTGATAAATGAAGTTGGTCACAAATGCATTATTGAGGAGAATGAATTGAGGAGAATGGCATGGCCCACACTATTGAGTAACACCAGCAACATGGGCTAGGACCACAATTTGTATGATTGGTAGTGTAAATGAAGACTTTACAAGCTCTTAAGTGTGCAACATCTTTTAATGATAGCACTGGGTATTACATACACCTTCAAGCACAGGCTACATTCTTCTACTGCCGTGCCCAGGGAGGGGAAGGCGTTATGATTGATGTTAACTGGGCGGGGTTAATGGGAGTGAGGTAACTATATTATTGGTTGCATATAAACCATCTACATCCTTCCCCTTAGAAATAAAAAAAAACAGATTGTTGTCACGACAACAGAATTAAACAGCAGAATTAAACAAAATCGCCGTAGCGAACAGGCGGCTTACTGATCCTGCCCGAGCGCGTACGGATGTCTCCCCCTCCCCCCGAAAGAGCAGAAGAAACAGGAGGACGCAAGGCAGCTGGGGAACCAGGGAAGGGCATTGGGGCGGGAGAAACAGGAGAGGGAGAACCGCGACCGGCAACAGGGGACCCGCGCAGAGGGGAACCAGGCGCCCGCGACGGGGACCGAGGCATGCAGGGAACACCAGCCGGGGCGGCAGCCGGCTGCTGATAGGAGAGTGGAGGGGCATAGGGCCCAGGGGGCTGCGGCTGTGGCTCATTAACCGCAAGCAGGTGTTGTCGGCTTCTTCGGTAGATGGAACCCTCACAGTCGACCAGATACGAACGAGGTGAGTCGGCCACCCCAACCACGGTGGCCAGACGGTAGTGACCACTGGCGGTCTGCAATCGAACAACCTGTCCGGGCAACAGAGGATCGAGTGGTCTGCACGACCGATCGTGGGAACGCCGCTGGCTGTCATGTTTCTCTTGAATTCGCCTCTGCACGGCGGCGGGCTCCAGCACCCGAGGTTTCAACTGGCGCTGGGCAATCGGGACGGTGGATCTGGTAGTTCTGGACATCAGACGCTGAGCAGGTGACCCCATGGCCGGATCCCTGGAAACATTCCTGAGGTTCAGGAGATCCAAATACAAATCAGAATTGGATAGTCGCGCCTGTTCCATCAGAAGCTTGGCGCTGCGGACGGCCCGTTCTGCAAGGCCGTTGCTCTGTGGGTACTCTGGGCTGCTGGTGAAATGCACAAAGTTCCACTTGTCAAAAAGCTTTTGAATTCTCGGCTTGTAAACTGCCTGCCGTTGTCAGTCTGCAGCCTGACCGGGGTCCCAAAAGTGGAGAAGTGTTTCCGCAGCTTGCGGATCACCATCTCCGACGTGAGGGATGTCAGCAAATCCACTTCGAATCAGTTGGAGTACGAGTCGACCAGGACAAGGTAGTGGTTACCACGCCACTCGAATATGTCGGCAGCCAGCGAGGACCAGGCCAAGGCAGGGGCGGGCTGTTGCAGCAGGGGCTGTCGCTGCTGGTGTGGCGCAAGACTGTTGCACGTGGAGCAGGCAGAAACTCGGTCTCGGATATATTTGGCCATTCCAGGCCAATAGAATTGGCACTGAGCATGGGCGAGTGTTGCATCGACCCCAGGGTGTCCGCTGTGGGCTGCACAAAAGTAAAAGTCAAACAGGGAGGACGGGACCACAACTTTATGTCCCTTGACGATAACGCCATCCTGGAGCACCAGTTCGTCGCGGACCAGGAAGAAAGGCTGCGTTTCAGATGGCGCGGCGGAGCGCTTTGTTGGCCACCCTGCTTTAATCACCGAGGCAAGCTGCTGCAAAACCGGATCGGCAGCGGTGTGCTCAGCCAAAACCTGTAGCTGCTTGGTGGGAATAAAGTTAACGCCAGTACGAGCAAGTCCTCTGTTTCGTAGGGGTGGCGAGCGCAGGAGGTACGCGGGGCGCGCGACAGGGTGTCCGCAATGTGCATCTCGGTGCCCTTCTTGTAGATTATGTCAAAGTCGAAACGCAGGGGCAGCGTGAATCGGCTTGTTCAGGATTGTCACCAGTGGCTGGTGGTCGGTTTCGACCGTAAATCTGCTGCCGAACAGGAAGTCTCTGAACTTGGAGCAGGCGAACACCACCGCGAGCAGCTCTTTCTCGATCTGAGCGTACCGCTGCTCGGTGTCCGTCATGGTGCGGGAGGCATAGGAGACAGGATGCAGCGATCCATCGACAGACTGAAGGCAGGCCGCACCCAGGCCGAACTTGGAAGCGTCACAGGTGACGGTGATGGGGCGACCCACGTCGAAGAACCGCAACGTCGGAGTGCTAATCAGTTTCGACTTGAGGCGGTCAAAGGCCTGCTGGTGATATGGGAGCCAGGCCCAGGCGATATCCTTTTTTGTCAGCTGCCGCAGGGGAGCACTCAGCTCACTGAGGTTTGGTACAAACTTGCCAAGGTAGTTCACCATGCCCAAGAATCGCTGCAGACCTGGCACGTCGGTGGGGGCTGCCATTTCGGAGATGGCAGCTGCCTTCAAGGGGTCGGGCTTTAGTCCGTTAGGGGTGAAAACATGTCCAACATACGTGACCTCTGAGACACGAAACCGGCACTTCTTGGGATTCAGCTTCAGGTGCGACCGTCGCGCGCGATCCAGGACGCGGCGGAGGTTCAGGTCGTGCTCGGCAATGTCCTTCCCATAAACCAGGATATCATCCACGATGATGGCACATGGCAGGTCCACGAATAATTGCTCCATCGTCCGCTGGAACAACTCGCTAGCATCCCACTTCTGACACCATGTAAATGAAGACTTTACAAGCTCTTAAGTGTGCAACATCTTTTAATGATAGCACTGGGTATTACATACACCTTCAAGCACCGGCTACATTTTCCTACTGCCGTGCCCAGGGAGGGGAAGGCGTTATGATTGATGTTAACTGGGCGGGGTTAATGGACTGAGGTAACTATATTATTGGTTGCATATAAACCATCTACAGGTAGTTTTCTTAGTGTGCAAAACATCATCAGCTATACCTGCATTTTCAGGGTCCTGGGAATAAAATTCTGCATTCCACCTGTTTGGTTTCAAGTTACATTCATGCAATTTTTTTGTGACTGGGTGGGAGAAGATTAATGATTACATAAAACCCTTCCCCATTGTTAATCAAACATTTATCCTACTTGTTTACAATGCAGAAGGAAGTGATACAGCCCATCCAATTTATGGTGGCTCTAAGAGCATCAGTTTCACTCCCTTCCCCCACATAGTTCCCCACAATCTATTCCTGACACTTGCCCATTGACACCTCCACTTCTCTGAGCGCTCACGTACGCCAGGGATAATTTGAAATAGCCAATTAGCAGTAGCCATTTAACTTAATAGCCAGCATATTTTTGGGATGCGGGAGGAAATAGGTGCATCTAGAGGAAATTCATGGAGGCACAAGGGAGAAGGTGCAAACCTCACAGAATGAGCAGCATAGGTCAGAATCAAATCTTGGTCACCCTATAAGACTGCATCCCCACAATGTTATGTCACCCGAATTAAATGTGAGACAGAATTGTAACAGCTCTGTGTGCCAATGCTAACATTACACGTACAGAAACAACAGGTACCTATGTAAATATGTTCCTACAGCTTACTCTCCTTAGTCTAGTTCATTAAAACACTGAGTCAAGCACTCGACCAACTAAACTTTATTTTTGAACGAACAACAAATCACCCTGTATGATACCTAAACTACCACGGGTTTGATCCTTCTCTCTGCCTGGTGAAGCCCTTCAGCCTCGTGCAAGCTGACACTACCAAAAGAACATGCAGTCCCAAGCTTCCAGAAGATCAATTACGATCCAAGTGGGGGCTACCTTTTATAGGTCAACGAACCCTGAGGGGCCAAACTACATAGGGTTGACTCCCCTTGCAAGCCAATCACACATATCAATTACATTAAAGCATTATTCACAGGCCCCCAACCCATTTACAAAAAGTCCTAAACAGTATTTCTACAGAAGCTTTTGGAACGGTCAATTAATCAAATAACGCAACATTCTCCTGGGTAATGTAAACAATTCAAACCAGGCTTCACACTTCAGCCAATCATCAAACAGCAGGGCAACTGTCTTGCAACATTATTAACATTATTTACAAACTCTTTGCAGTAATCAAATCAAAGCAACGCATTTATAACACCTTGACATTTCTTTGCAGAGTCCTCATACATTTTATCAATTCGGAGGATATCAGGATATCTTTCCCCATCCTGCATATCAATCTAGGGCTCAGACTGGCTGGCGCCATTCACAGCCTGTAATTTTCCACATACAAAGGTTAAGCAAATCTTACAAATACATGAATCCTCCATTTTATAGCTTCTTTAATTTGGTCAATATTAACATTCCTCCATTTTATCATTTATGATAACCCTCATCATTAATGATAACCAAAATACAATAATGACTGCTTTACTCTAGCAGATATCCTAACAAAAAGATGCTGATGTATTATCCCAGAATTACATCGAGCTACCCGGGTTTTTGTGGGCGTAGCTTCATGATTTCCATCTGATGAATCTTCACCTCCCGAGTTTTCATGGGCGTGAATCCTATCCATCAATCTTGATAGTTCATCTGTGTTTGATCCATAGTAGAGTAAGAACTTCCTACGAGAATCTGGAATTAAGTAAGTTAGCAGTCCCCATTTCCACTGATACTTTTACAGTGGTGGATATGTACCAAGCATTCCTTCCATCCACTTTCACTGCTGTTGGGGTTGTTAGAAGAATCTGGTAAGGTCCTTCCCAGCAGATCTCTAATCCTTTCCTTACCCAATTCTTTATAAGAACATAGTCTCCAGGTTTCACTTTAGTTGGAGCTGCTAACAAAGGCATCTCGCTATAGGCTGCTCTTACTCTACAATGGGATTCTTTCAATGCCCAAGTAAAACCTAGAATGTAGTTGGTCATCTCCGCGGTCATATGATGAAAATTTATAACTTTCATTACATTCTGATTCCAAAGTGTTTTCAAGGGTATACCATAAACAATTTCAGCTGGGATAATTCTAGATTTCCCTACAGGTGTGACTCTCATCTGAAATAAAGTTATTGGGAGTAATCTAATCCAACCAAGTCCAGTCTCTGCCTTTAATTTAGCCAATTTAGTTTTAAGGGTCTGATTTGCACTTTCTACAAATCCAGCAGCCCCTGTAGTCGATAGGCACAGTGCAATTGCTGCTGGATCCCCAGCTATTCACAAAATTATTTATTGATTTGTCCAATAAAGTGTGGACCATTATCTGAACTAAGTTGAATAGGAATACCAAATCTAGGGACAATTTCTCTCATTAACACCTTGACAACAGTAGCCACTTTGTTATCAAGGGTTGGATATGCTTTGATCCACCGGCTGAATACATCGACTATGACAAGTACATATTTATAACCCTGGCACCTTTTTAATTTGATATAGTCCATCTGCAATGTCTCAAACGGACCCATAGGCAATGGTGTATTTCCCTCTTCACATCCTATTCCTTTCCCTGGATTGTATTTCTGGCAGACCAAGCAATTACTGCATACCTTCTGAGCTAAAGTTTGTAGTTTTGGATGCCACCAAGTAGCCAATAGAGTGTCCCCTACTGCCCTTGCACCACAATGGGTTGCATAGTGCATGCATTCTATAACCCATACTGCCAATGAATCTGTCATGCAAGTCTGACCTGCCGGAGTGGTCCATAGTCCAATCATACAATCTAGTATACACCCAAGTTGTCTCAATTGTTCTTTATCCCTTTCAATAACCTCCTCTTTTAATTGAACCATTTCTTGGATGGTTGGCATCAGTCTTTCCGAGGGGGACTTGTTAGTGGAACTTTTAGTCTACCTCATCATTTTGGGCACCAGCATCTAACGTTCGCATGATACTTTCTTTGCTACTAAATCGGCATTACGATTTCCGATATCTACTGGAGTCCGTCCTTTAGTGTGGGCTTTATATTTCATAACAAAAAAATGTCTGGGCAGCATTAAGGCCTTTAATAAATCTGTCCAATTGGTTATTTGAAATTTGGGTTCCTGCAGAAGTTAGAAATCCCCTATTTTTCCATAATTGTCCAAAATCATGCACCATTCCAAATGCATGCCGAGAATCAGTGTAAATATTTACTTTTAAATTTTTCCCAGTAATACAAGCCCGAATTAAAGCAAATAATTCAGCTTGCTGTGCTGAATAAGGTGACTCAAAGGCAGCTGCTTCTGCAATTTCCGCTTCCTGATTAACAATTGCATACCCAGACAATCCCTCACACCACAGTCCAATAGATGCACTCCCAACCACATATCATGTGATGTCAGAGTCCTCTAAAAGTATGTCCCTTAAGTCCTCTTTTACAGATGTTTCCTCCTCTATGACAGTCATGTCCTGCATCTGATTACTCTTCTGGGGGTGAAACAAGAAAAGAGGCTGGGTTAATTAATGTACAATGTTTGAATTGCAGTTTTGGTTTGTTCAAAAGATAGATCTCATACTTATTTTGGCAAGCAATTGTTAAGTGCTGGGTCTGAAGCTGCCCCAACAATGCCGCTACCGAATGTGAGCTGTATACTACAATCGCCTGCTAGAGGGTAGCTGATTGTAAACTATTATTTATTGCAGTCAAAATTTGAGTGCAAAGTGGATGTCCCCTACCTACAGGATCCAATTTAGAAGAGTAATAAGCAACTGGTCTATGTCTATCCCATGTTTTTGAGTCAGAACTGAAGTTGTACATTCGGATAAAATAGTGCAGTAGAGCTGGAAAGGTCGGTTGTACAATGGTCTTCCTAACATCGGTGCTCGCATCAATGATCTTTTTAAGTTTTCAAAGGCCTCATGTATTTTCATGGTTAATTTAAATTCACCCTCCTTGCTGGTATCGGGTGTTAACTCCTTGGTTTCCAGAGCTATGTTATATCCCACTTAGGAAACCTGAACGGAAACCTCTGGAGACCTTGCGCCCCACCCAAGATTTCCATGAGGTTCCCGGAGGTTCCAGTCACTCTCCCTAATGGTGGAAAGTGGTTTCCGCGTCGTCAAGGCTTCTTATATGCCAAGCCATTGCCTCACTTGTTTGGCTTTTTTTGGAACTGGGAATTTGCAGATGGGTTCAAGTCTGCTTTTCTCGAGACTCCTTTCAGTTGCTGAAATTATGATCCCTAAAAATTTCACTTTCTCCTGGGCCATGAGCACTTTTGACTGGGAGACTACATATCCTAAATTAGCTAGATGGTTTAGTAGTTGTGCAGTATCTTTCCGATTACTGGATTTATTTTTGCTAGCCACTAATAAATCATCGACATACTGCACTAATGTTGAATTCATTTTGAATTCTAAAGTACTCAATTGTTCTTGTAGACAACTGGAAAATAAAGTAGGTGAACTGACTAACCCTTGAAGCAATCTGGTTCAGGTGTATTATTGTCCGCTATATGTGAAAGCAAACAAATATTGGTGGTCTTTGTGAAGAGGCAGAGAAAAGAATGCATATTGCAAGTCAACTATCGAAAAAAATTTTGCTTCACCCGGTATTTGGGCTAGGATATGGGCAGGGCATGGAGTGGTTCCACAACAGAGTTGATTTCTCTCAGATCTTGCACAAGTTTATATTGGCCCTCCTTTCCCGGTTTTGGAACTGCAAGAATAGGGGTGTTACAAATCGATTGGCATTTCACCAGTATTCCCTGTTCCAGCAAACCTCTAATTAATTTGTCAATGCTGTTGATGGCCTGTAATTTTAGTTGATATTTATGTATTGAAGGAAGTGTTACCCCTTTCCGGAGAACTACTAGGATGGGATTGATGTTCACACTACCTGGGCTGTGTCTTCTGCCCACACTTGAGGGTCCACATACTCGCATACCTCACTCCTCAGATGATGATGTAAGTTAGTAACAACTGTCCTTGGGGCCTGATAAAATTATTTTCTTTTTTTTTTTTTAATTTTTTTTTAATTAGAAGTAAATACATAATAAAAAGCATTTTGTTTGTTATACATTATCAATATTATTTATATTAACAATTGTATCGTAATTGCACTTCCTTATATTTTTTTAATTTTTATATAGATAGAAAATAGTAGAAAAAGAAAAAAGAGAAAAAAAAAACATTAAAAAATTGAGTATTCAACTGATTATACATCATTGGAGCTATATCCGTGGATTATAATAATTCTTCATCTATTCGTTAATTCAGGTTTCAGTCAGGTTCTCGTGCCGAACCAATTTGCCCCTTCAAATATTCAATAAATGGGGATCATATTCTTATGAATAGTTCTTGTTTGTCCATTAAGACAAATCTTAATCTTTCCAAATGTAGGGTCTCCGACGTTTCCATTGTCCACATTTTAATTGTGGGGGTTATAGGGCCTTTCCAGAATCTTAATATTAATTTTTTCCCAATTATTAAACTATAATCAATAAAAGTTCTTTGGTTCGTTGTGAATAATTGATTTGGTTCTGGTATTCCTAATATTATTAATTTTGAATCAGGGACCAAGTTCCGAAATTATCTTAAAAATTTCTGTCCAAAAATTATTAACTTTTATACAGCTTACAAATGTGTGCGTAAGATTAGCCTCTGAGTGTTGACATTTATCACAAATAGGGGATACACATGGAAACATTCTGTTTAATTTGGTTTTTGAATAGTGCAATCTATGTAAAACTTTAAATTGTATTAAAGAGTGTCTAGCATTTAACGAACAGTGATGTGTATGTTGTAAGCTTTCATCTCATATTTCTGGCCCTATTATTTGGCCTAGTTCGTTTTCCCATGATTGCCTATATATTTCCGTCATGGGTGCATCATTATCCAATAAAATATTATAAATATATGATATCAATTTTTCTGTGTTTGTGTGTTTATTCAAACATTCATCAAGAATTTCTGTCTTTCTATTTCTATAATCCTGTGTATTTGACTTAGCATAGTCTCTGATTTGTAGATATCTAAAGTAGTCTTTTGAATGAAGCCCATAAATTTGTTGTAGTTCCTGAAATGAGAGAAAGGAATTTTTCCTATAGAGATCGCCCATCTTAATAATTCCATGATTTTTCCATTGTAAAAAACCTTTATCCATCATTGAGGGTTTAAATGTAGCATTGTTTACAATGGGAAGGGATAGTGGTAAACAATCCAATTTTAGCGTCTTCTTTAATTGTTTCCAAATGCGTATTCCACTGTCTATTATTGGGTTTTCTTTATAGTTTTTTTTTGCTTAATTTAGTATTAGCAAATAGAATCGACCCAATTTCAAAAGGTAAACAATCTTCTTTTTCTATTTTTAACCAATCTGGTTGTTTGTCCAGTTCTTCCAACCAAAAATTCATATTTTTAATATTAACTGCCCAATAATAAAACATAAAATTTGGTAGTGTTAAACCTCCATTTATTTTTGATTTACCCAAGTGTTTTTTATTTATTCTGTGGTTCTTATAATCCCAGATAAAGTTGGTGACTATAGAGTCAACCTTCTTAAAAAAAAAATTTCAGAGGTATATCAGGATTAATTGAAAAAGGTACAATAATTGCGGGAGAAAAATCATTTTTATTGCATTAATTCTACCTAACATCGAAATAGGTAATGTTTTCCAATATAATAATATTCTTATGTAATTTGTTCAATAAAGGCGGAAAATTAGATTTAAACAAATTATATCTCTTTGTTACATAAATTCCAAGATATTTGAGTTTTTCATTTAGTATTTTAAAAGGGAATTGTTGTAGTATATGTGGATTACTTTCCATTATTGGCATGATTGCACTTTTATTCCAATTAATTCTGTATCCTGAAAACGAGCCATATTGAGTTATTAAATTTAATAAGTTAGGGATGCTAACTTCAGGTTTTGTGATGTAAATTAATACATCGTCTGCGTTATAAGGAGACTTTATTTTCAGTATCTTACCAGTTTTTATACCCATATATTTCAGGATGTGACCTCACACTTTGTGCTAATGGTTCTATTACAAGTGCAAATAATAGTGGGGATAACGGAAATCGTTGTCTACAGCCTCGAGATAAGCTAAATTTAGTTGATAACATGTGATTTGTTGATATTCTAGCCGTTGGATTAGTATATAATAGTTTTACCCATGTACTAAATTTCTCACCCAGTTGAAAAATTTCCATAACCGAAAATAAATAGGGCCATACCACCTGGTCAAAGGCTTTCTCAGCATCTAACAAAATAATTGCTAGGTCTTTGTTAATACTTCTTTTTGAGTATATAATATTGAATAATCGTCTCAGATTATATGAGGAATACCATTTTGGTATAAATCCTGTTTGATCCGGGTGTATTAGTTTATTAATCACTGTACTTAATCTTTGTGCTAGGATTTTAGTTAATATTTTTTATCAGTATTTAGAAGAGCTATAGCTCTATATGATCCCGGGTCATCCAGATCGTTATCTATTTTTGGTATAGGTGTTATAATAGATTAATTTAGCGTTTCTGGTAATTTCTGTTGGGTATAAATATGTTCATACAGTGTCTTTAAACGCGGGACAATCAGATCATAGAATGTTTTATAAAATTCCGAGCCAATGCCATCTGGTCCCAGGGATCTACCATTTTTTAGTGATCTGATAGATTCTTCAATTTCTTTTACTGTTATTTCAGCATTTAATAATTCTCTATCTTTTAAATCTAACCCTTTAAGATTACATTTTTGTAAGAAAGCTTCTATCCCTGTCCGGTGATTTGTCATTTTGGCAGAATAAAGGTTTTGATAATATTGCAGAAATCTCTCGTTAACGTCCTTAGATATACTATTGGTTCTCCTTTGTCTGATTTAATCCTATGAAATGTTTTTTCCCCATCCAGTTTCCGTAATTGACGAGCGAGTCATTTTTGAGGTTTATCTCCAAATTCAAAGTGTAATTGTTTAGTATATTGATAACAAATTTACAACTTGGTCTGAATATATTTTATTTAATTTATATTTCAATACTGCAATTTTATTGTGTTTTATCATGGTTGGTGTAGCCACATTCTCTATGTCTAATTGTTTAATTTCCCTTTCCAATGCCTGTTGTATCATCCGATTCTCTTTATTATAAAATGCTTGGGAGGAGATCATGGCTCCACGAGTAAATGCTTTAAATGTTTCCCATAGTAAAGAGGCAGATGTTTCAAGGTTATCATTTATTTCAAAGAATGTATTAAACTGTTTAGTAAGATATTCCTGGGATGCTTTTTCCTTTAAAATTTGTGGGTTAAGTCTCCATTGTGCCTGTTTCTCTGTCTTACCATTTGTTTTAATCATAAATGTTAAAGGGGCATGATCCAAAATTATAATATTGTGGTATTTCGAATTATAAGTAAATGGAATAAGCTTAGAGTCCACCAAAAAATAATCTATTCTTGAGTACGTTTTATGTACTGGTGAATAAAATGAATATTCTCGTCCAGTTGGATTTTCTATTCTCCAAAGATCTTTGACACTACTAGTATCTATATATCCATTTAATAAATCACTGGAATGCGATTTTATTTTCCGTTGTCTTGATGATCTATCTAAATAGGGATCTAATGTACAATTTAAGTCTCCTCCAATTATTAAATTGTGTTGTGCTAATTCCAAAATCGTATTAAATATTTTCTCAAAAAACAAAGGACTATCAAAATTTGGTCCATAAACATTAATAAGGGTAAATTTTTGTGCATATAATTCACCTATTAATATAATGTATCTACCATCACAGTCCATTATAGTTGATGTATGTTTAAAAGGTATCCCTTTACGGATTAATATTGCCACACCTCTGAATTTGTGTGTAAATGCAGAATGATACGCTTTATCAATCCATTTAGCTTTCAATCTATGCTCTGCGTCCTTTTTTAGGTGTGTTTCTTGGAGGAATATTACATCTGTTTAAGTGCTTTTAAGTGTGCTAATACTTTACCTCTCTTAATACCCTTAACATTCCAGCTACAAAATGTTATTCCATCACCCCCGATCTTCATTTTTGAGTCTTGCATCTTTTGTTTACGGAGGTCTATAATAGAGCGAATGGTTCAGTTCGACAAACCCGACATTACACCCGAACTTCAAATAGAAGAATTTTAAATCCCGTTGAACTTTCTCACGTATATATCTCCCTTGATATAGCTTATTACTCCATTCAAACTTAAAATTATAATAGAATATTATATAAAAAAGGGGACAGATTAGAAGGTTAGTAAAGTGCAAAAAGAAGGGAAAAACTACATCTATTAGTAGTGTAGTTAGTGATAGCCATACTAGCATGGCTAACCATCTACCGACTTCCGTAGTCGATGTAAAAAAAAAACTTAACTAACTCCATGTTTTCTTTAAATTGATATTCCATAAAAATGTTTTACCGGGGGTAGGTTTTAGGTTCCAAAGTGTTCAAATTCATTAATCAAATATATAAGAAATATATATATATATATATATATATATAAATATATATATATATATATATATATATATATATAAAACGAAGAAGAAAAAAATTAAAAGGAAGAGGAAGTGAGATCAAACTTTACATCCAACCGCACTCATAATTACTGTTTAGCTAATTCTAAGTAATTAATTAGTAACCATTAGTAATAATTATTAATAGTACCGCACAGTGATATTTATTTGTTAGTTATTATATTAATAGTGTTATAGTAGTAGCTATGAGTATAACGTCCATAGGAAAGGCCTCATTCAGCATCTTTCTCCGGTTTCGATTCTCCTTAGGTATAACAGGTCCTTAGTTGCATCCGATCTTACAAAGTCTACAGGCTAGATGTTTGTTTCCCGATGTTGGCCAGGACAAGGGGTGCTTAAGGATAAGGGGGAAATCCTTTAAGACCGAGATGAGGAAATACTTTTTTTCACACAGAGAGTGGTGAGTCTCTGGAAACTCTCTGCCACAGAGGGTAGTTGAGGCCAGTCATTGGCTATATTTAAGGTGAGTTGGATGTGGCCCTTGTGGCTATTATGGAGAAGGCAGGTACGGGATACTGAGTTGGATGATCAGCCATTCATATTGATGGCGGTGAGCTCGAAGGGCGCGTTTCTACATCCAGGCTCGTACTCCAATGCCTCCATAGGGTTGTTGAAGATATGTTCTTTCTTATTGTAGGTAACTCTTAGAGTAGCCGGGTACGTCAGACCATACTTCAGTTCTTTCACATCCTTCAGTATTCTTTCTGTCTCTTTAAACAACGCTCTCTTCCTGGAGACCTCCGCAGGATAATCTCGGTAAATGCTGATCTTATCTCCCTCGTATGTGAGATTTCTGCTGCGGGCAAGGGCCTGATAAAATTCAACAACAAATTGACTAGACAAATTTTGTTTTTGTTAATTATTCGGGTCTGCCATAGTGATTGCCTTTCTTACCATCGCTCCTAGGTCTTTCGCTCTTGCCGGGTAGTTCACCTTTCGAGTAATGTGAGGAGCAACTCCTGCAGTTCCCTTCCATAGTTGTGCTGGTATTTTAGTGTATTCTGCAGTTTCCTCTTTTCCCTCAACTAGCCAACACCTCCCAATCCTGTCCTTCATCTGGTTTAAAGAAGGCTTCCAGCTCTTTATTCTTCCCACTCCTATCGTAAGCCGCTGTAATATGAAGTGGGGGTTCTTCATCCAGATCTAGGGACCACCATTGAAGGGTCACTATGGAGTAACACTGTCATAAGGGAGCCCAGAGGGTCACTACTATGCCTCTGTCGCCACATTCTATTTTTAATTGGAAAGCACAGAGATTCCCCAGAGTTCTATTATTTATAAATTACTCCATTCTTCTTTATCATGCCTTTTTTTTAAATTTCTTACTTTCTATCTATTAAAAAAAATCTAAATAGAAGCAGAGTTAATATACAACTGATAAAGGAGGACCACTATTATTTTGATAGCTGGATTCCCACCCATTAGCAACGTAGGATTGATATATAAAAAATGTTTGTATTATGATATGCATATGCTTCTAATAAAAATATTATTTTTAAAAAAAGGAAAGCACAGAGCAAATCTCTAGCCATCAAATTGCAATCTAATCCGGTGGTTATCACAAATCTGTGTCTGATTGCCTTTCCTCCATATACTACTTCAACTGGCTCAGAGATGGGATACTGGCAGACTTGTCCTTGAAAACAGGGCAGGTTCTGAACATCTTTTGACTCGAGGAGACTGCAAATTGATTGGAGAGATGACATAGATGTGCCTGTGTTTACTAAGAAGGTGCAAGTTTTTTCCTTCTATCTGTAGTGACAATATAGGTTCTTCATCAGACTTGCATCCAGTCACCATTAGGCTTGTTAATCATAGGCATGTGAATGGGTTATTCTGGGAAAAGGAGATTTGCTCTCTTGATTCTTGATTTTCTTGCCAGTTCCCTCTGTGCTCTCTATGATCCCGTTGATCTCTGGGATGTCTCCATTCCCTCTGACCTTGGAAATCTCTTCTGTGACCACCTGTTTTGTTCCTTTCTTAGGCACTCTCTACTCCAGTGACTTATTCCTCCGCAAGTATAACACTGGTCCACTCCTGATGATCGGTATTTCCTCAAACTT
The DNA here is from genome assembly GCA_035221665.1 of Okamejei kenojei. Classification (NCBI taxonomy): domain Eukaryota; kingdom Metazoa; phylum Chordata; class Chondrichthyes; order Rajiformes; family Rajidae; genus Okamejei; species Okamejei kenojei. Next base: position 59,224,280 of record CM069134.1, read on the forward strand.
GGTCTCTGGTGGACTGGCTCTAGGGCAGGTATTTCTCTATGATATCGATTTAAATATTCCGGAACGCTAATTTCTCCCAATCCGTAATCTGCTGGTACTCTGGGGATCCATGGTTCAAGATCAGATTTTGGCACTTCTTTTCTGATTACATATTTGGTCTTTTGTTTTACTGCAGGCTGACTCTCCTGCTTTTTTATATAACTCCAGTGATATCTTACTGCCCAAGCCATTTGACTGGCACTATTTTCTGTCCAGTCCATGTTATTAGTTGTAATTGATTCAGCTTAATTAGTAGGAAGACAATTCAATAAGATGGCACAATATTGTGGGGAATTTATTCCGTTTCAATAATTTAAGTCACCCGATTGGTCCATATATAATTCAGAGAATCGTTCCAAAAATTCATCTGCTTCCTCTCCCTTTTTTGGCCTTACATCCAAGATCCTAGCTAAGTCAATCGGTTTCTTTATATTTGCTATTATATTTGCTAGTGCTTTATGTGTCGGATGTCCTAGAATTGTTAGGAATATGGTGTGTTTGGTTGGGGTAATTATTTGCTGGATCGCTGCCCATAAATCTCGGGAGTCTGCGTGATATATGCGCATTGTAGTTCTTAGATGATCCACAAAGGGAGCAGATGATTTTCTACGATCGGGTATTTGACTTAAAATGGCCATCATCTCATTGGGCTTCCATGGGGTATAAACACTTATTGTATGGGGATTATTTGCACACACTACATTGGCCGGATCTAAGGAAGGATTAGGCATTTCCCTGACAGGGAACTGTCTATGGGTTGCTTGATTAATTTTTGTACTTTCTGCCATATCAAGATCTATCTCGGTATCTTTGGTTGTCTCACCCCCAGATGTATCTGCCCCTTCACTAGGGGGATCACAAGACCTTCTAAATGACTCCCTTTCCTTTCTCGCTACTCGTACAACTAGTCTGGGTTTAAGCTCGCAAGAATATCCTGGTTTCTGTATCCTTCCTCTACCTTCTTTGTCCTTAACTACTTGAGTTTTCTTTTTTGTTTTGCTTCTGGTACCGTGAACTCTGGGACTATTTATTATTAATGGAGCGGTCGGGGTTAAGGAATCCTGTGCTGCAGAATCTGATTGTCTATTCCGTTCACAAGCTACACAATGGGTATTTGAAATGCTGGGAACGCATGAAGAATAAGGTGGTGGTCGTGGATTTCTAATTTTAACACTTTCCCAATCTTCTAAGTACTCATCGTCAAAACCTCAAAACTAATGGCAACCGTCGGGTCATCAAGCTAGAGACCTATTGGTGCCAGTCTCCCTTTGGAAGATTTCCGTCTCCCCTTCTCTCTAATACATCCATGCTCTTCTTTCAAGATGCCTGGAGGTCAGTACGCTTCAGTATCCTCCAATTCTATTCCACATTTCAGAGTTGCTTCCTTCCAACTTGCCATTCTCTCAGCCGCTCTACTCTCCTTCCGTTCCTCATAATAATTTTTCCACAATCCAATTAACTCCTTTGCCTCCTCACTATCGCTACATTGCCAGATTATTTGTTCAATGTACTTCACTCCCTTCAATGTGCAAACGCTTCCCTCGGGCCATCATGCATCCCCTAATCCTTTATTTAATACCCCAGAAAGGTTTCTCAATTGTTCAGCTCTTTGTGGTAATTCGCTGCATATTAATTGCAACGGACTTTCGGAATCGGCAGTCGTATCTCATTCCATGTGATTTTGATTCCCCATGTTTCTAGACAATGGAAGCAACTCCTAAACCACTTCTTAACAATTCACACCTCCCTCACAATCTCTAAGGCTATCAAGCTCACTCCCGAACAATAGCCAAAAACTCTGGAGCGCCAGCAGTCTTGCACTACTCTCAACACAATCGCACAATCAATCCTTTCAATCTAGTATCCAAGTTCATCTACTGTCTCCCACAAATCCACACAATATCAACTCCTACAATTCTCAATCAAAGATTAAGGTGCTCCGGGGAACAAACAAACGCAGTCAGACACAATCAAACACGTTCCCACAGCCTGTTTCCTATACCCAAAGCAACCTTAATTCAAACTCATGCAAATGAGCTCCAAACATGCGAGCAAATTTGTACACAGACTAGAAATTATACCACCTATTTATTATCATATAAAACCCACACTCCTATATAAGCTACAAGCATTCATCTAATATCACATTCATTAACTGTACAGTTCCAAAAGCAAATCACAGTATATTTTGATCCCTCCTGCTCATGGTGTGTTTAACCAATGGAACAATCCCTCCCCCGGTACAACGATCAGAAGGATACAAACCCCTGGCCGACCACTCACAAATTGGACTCCAATTATAACAACAGTCCCAATCAAAATATATCCTTATACAGTTGATTTAAATTACTATTACAACGGTGTATCTAACATCTACATGGTAAATGGTAGGGAATTGAGGAATTACATGGTAAATGGTAGGGAATTGAGGAATTACATGGTAAATGGTAGGGAATTGAGGAATTACATGGTAAATGGTAGGGAATTGAGGAATGCTGTGGAACAGAGGGATCTAGGAATAACTGTGCATAGTTCCCTGAAGGTGGAATCGCATGTAGATAGGGTGGTAAAGAAAGCCTTTGGTGTGCTGGCCTTTATAAATCAGAGCATTGAATATAGGAGTAGGGAAGTAATGTTAAAATTGTACAAGGCATTGGTAAGACCAATTCTGGAGTATGGTGTACAATTTTGGTCGCCTAGTTATAGGAAGGATGTCAACAAAATAGAGAGAGTACAGAGGAGATTTACTAAATGTTGCAGGGTTCCAGCTATGTACAGAGAAAGGTTGAACAAGTTAGGTCTTTATTCTTTGGAGCGCAGAAGGTTAAGGGGGGACTGATTGAGGTCTTTAAAATGAGAAAGGGATAGACAGAGTTGACGTGGATAAAGCTTTTCCCATTGAGGGTAGGGAAGATTCAAACAAGAGGACATGACATGAGAATTAAGGGACAGAAGTTTAGGGGTAACGTGAGGGGGAACTTCTTTACTCAGAGGGTGGTGGCTGTGTGGAATGAGCTTCCAGCAGAGGTGGTGGAGGCAGGATCGATTTTAACATTTAAAAGTAAAGTGGATAGGTATATGGACGTGAAGGGAATGGAGGGGTATGGTCTGAGTGCAGGTAGATGGGACTAGGGGAAAACAAATGGTCGGCACGGACTGGAAGGGCCGAGAGGGCCTGTCTCCGTGCTGTAATTGTTATATGGTTATATGGTTATTCAAAATTTAAATCAAAGGCAACAACAGCAGTATTAAATACACTTTAAACTACAACTTCTAAGTTTTATTATACACAGATTAATCTTGAAGAAAATACAGCACACGTTAAATTGACCAGCACCTCAATGTGAGGTTCGGAATACTGGCAAATTTGAATCAGAAACATTTCAGCTCATTCGTCTCTTTCTAATTATTTTTTAGAACGTAAATTCGAAGTACGCAAATTTGTACAGAAAGGATGAAATTCTCGTATTGATGGAAGTATTTTTGGCCAATTTATACTCTAATCACTGAGTTCCAGGTACCTTTACGAGACTCCTCCCCCATCTTTTCAGAGATCCAGATACTCTCACACAGGTGGGGACTCTAACCCACATAGGCTAACCCTATCAAAAACGCTTCTTCCTTTGCATCTGCTTGGTATTGGGTGTCAGCCCGTAACCTCTTCACGCTGGCAGTCAATGCCGAGTTTTAGAGCGCCTTTCCAATCTTCGCCCCCAGCAGCGATGAAGTACTTTGCCTCTCAGCACTGTTTAAGCCCAGTTTTGTTTTTCAATATCGAGTCAATGGGATATCCAATTCTTGGCAGGACCTTTAACCCCTAGTTTTACAGGCCTTTAACCCAAAGGAGAGGGACTTTAACCCAAACCTAAGAAATGGTCTTAGCAGCAGCTGCAGCTGTTGGGTTTGGGTTTTACGAGCCTTTAACCCAAAGGAGAGGAACTTTAACCCAACCATAAGAAAGGGGGGCTCTAACCCCAAAGGCACGAATGCCCCCAGTGCTTGCTAGATTACCTGTTCTACAATCTCTTTGGGACCCTTGCCCAAGTTCACGAATGATCGATCTGCTCCGACTAGCGAAGTGGGGAAAACTGATGCGAAATCCGCACCTTGGTGCCGATTACTCCACTCGTGATCTGAAACATCTCAACACCCTCGATCGCAGACTTGTATTTGGGGGTCTGTTGAGATCCTGGACGAGCCCCCAATGTAAATATGCTCCGAAAGCTTACCCCCCTTAGTCTAGTTCAGTAAAACACTGAATCAAGCACTGGACCAACTAAACTTTTTTTTTGAACGAACAACAAATCCCCCTATACAATACCTAAACCACCATGGGTTCGATCCTTGTCTCTGCCTGGCCAAGCTCTTCAGCCTCATGCAAACAGACACTACCAAAAGGTCACCCAGTCCCAAGCACCCTTCCAGAAGATCGAATACGATCCAAGTGGGGGCTACCTTTTATGGGTCAATGAACCCTAAGGGGCCGAACTACATAGGAGTGGCTCCCCCTACAAGCCAATCACACATATCGATTACATTAAAGTATTATTGACAGTCCCCCAATTACAAAGAGTCCCACACAATGTTTCTACAGAAGCTTCTGGAAGGAAGTAAATTAATCAAATAATGCAACATTCTCCCAGGTAATGTAAACAATTCAAACAAGGCTTCACACTTCAGCCAATCATCAAACAACAGGGCAACTGTCTTGCAATATTATTAACATTATTTACAATCCCTTTGCAGTAATCCAATCAAAGCAATGCATTTATAACATCTTGAAATTTATTTGCAGGGTCCTCATACATTTTATCAATTGGGAGGACATCTGGATCTTTCCCCATCCTGCATATCAATCTAGGGTTCAGACTGGCTGGCACCATTCACAGCCTGTAATTTTCCACACACAATGGTTAAGCAAATCTTACAAATGCAGGGATCCTCCATTTTATAGCGTCTTTAATTTGGTTAATATTAACACCTACAGTTGCCTAGTACCATTGTTTACAACTCAGCACGAGCTCAATAACGGTTGGATGGAACTAAGAACACATGGAGTTAAGGTTGGTATTTGAAAGATGTGCTTAACTATTTTATCAGATGGTGCATTTATGACCTTGGAAAAACACCAGACTTTAGTACTAGGAACACCGAGCAGGTCAGACAATATCTATGTTTAAGTTGCAGAGAAGGCAGAGGAGAGGAGCAAATGGTGAATTGATGGAGGCCAAGAGGGATTGAATGGCATGCAGTCAGTGCTGACTGAGAGGAGGTGGTGACAATGGCAATATGAATGGAAGGAAACAAAAGTAGAAAAAAATGCTTGTACTGTGAATTACCTAACACAATTGGTGGTAGAGTTCTGAAATAAAAGAACCTGCTGAAAACACTGAGAAAAGTCAGGCAACATCTGTGGCGAGAGAAAAACTAAGCTAATGTTATAGCAAGATCAGAGATGGTATGAAGTGAAGAATTTAATTGACAGGAAACTGAAAACTCACGATTATTTTGGATTTTCACTCTGCTGTTTTTAGTTCTCAAAGCATTGGACTATGCTGCATGAATTTTCATTGAAGAATTCTTGGCACCTCCAGTAATGCACGCCTGGTAATTTTGAGATTCTCCTCTTTTTAGTTAATGGCTCGGTGAGAAATGGGTGCAGTAAACAATTTTATAGCGTGCAGCAGATGCCAATGGTTTGGGGGTGGGAGGTTTGGTGAGGGGGAGGGGCAGGGGGTAGTGGACAGAGGTGTATGGATGTGGAGTTGTGCTTAGCCATATATCAAGCATGCTTGATAATTTGTGTTGTAAAATCTCATTGCCATATATCCAGCATGCTTGATAATTTGTGTTGTAAAATTTCATTGCACATGCAATATGCTTTTGACCATGATTGAACGGTTCTTCTGGTTCTTCCATTTCTTTATGCAGGTATTAGGTATTTTGCACTAGAGGCACTTTGCCTCCCATCCCACCCCTTCCCACAACTACCCGGATTTGAGGAATATCAGAACGACAGGGCTATTTCACCCACAAATATGTGATGACTCAGCAATTAACATTTGAAATTTGCTGTGCAGGCTCCAGGTTGTAACATATCTGCAGCAAAGGTCAGAATCGAACCTAGGTCATCGAGGCTGTGAGACAGCTGCATTCCCTGCAAAATTATGTCATGCAGGTTAAATGTGAGGTAGCTTTGTATCAGCTCAGTTAAAACATATTGCACAGTGAAAGGCTTTAGAGTGGATGTGGAGAGGATGTTTCCACTCGTGGGAGAGCTTAGGATCAGAGGGCACAGCCTTAAAATAAAAGGACATACATTTAGAAAGGAGATGAGGAGGAATTTCTTTAGTCAGACGGTGGTGAATCTGTGGAATTCATTGCCACAGACTCCTGCGGAGGCCAAGTCATTGGGTATTTTTAAGGTGGAGATGGACAGATTCTCGATTAGTAAGGGTGTCAGGGGTTATGGAGAGAAGGCAGGGGATTGGGGTTGAGAGGGAAAGATAGATTTTACTTCGGAGTCACGTGAGTGACTACGTGAAGAAGCCCCGCCTGGCGCTGGAACGGCATTACGTCGACGCTGACGGCAGAGCATGAGCTGCAGAGGCAGCTCCTCGACAGCGGTAGGTATGGGCCCGCGGGTAAGTGCTGTTGAAAAACTTTCAGGGTCTAAAAAACTCCGTGGCTGGTATTGAACACCAGGATTTAAAACGAATTTAAAAGCAAAAATAAGTAAAAGTTAAAATAAAAGGAAATACTCTGTAAAAAAACAACGGAGTTTAAAAGAACGTCCCGGGGAAGCGATCGGGACGGGAGATTACGGAGCCGGTTCCGATACCGGTGGCTGTCAAAAATACGTTAGGAAGACTTTAGTCGCTCCGCAAACTTTTGGCGGGGGGGGGGGGGGACATTTATAAGTCAGAAAGGCCATAATTTAAAAAGTTCAATAAAAGGCCTTCAGACTAAAAAAGCTTTATGGCTTGAAAAATAATGGAAAAAAGATTCCAAAAATAAAAATAAAATAAATAAAAAATTCAACCAAAAAGGGTTAAAAGGCCCAAAAACATTCCCTAACCTACCCTAAGAGGGTTTCATATATTAAAATATATGATGAAGTATTATGGGAATATCTACCTCAGATATGTTTGAAGGTAATCTCCTTATTCATAAATTCATGAAATCTCCGATTGTGGGGGATTACAGGTGTATTATGATCATTAATTTAATATAACTAAGGACTACAAAAATTTGTAGAAAGGATTGGTTCACCTGTATAAGAAAACCTAAAAAATTGATTTTAGGTTTGCACCCAAAAGTAACTCCAATAAAGAAGGGGTATGTACACATATATATTATAAAATTACCTCAGTGTAAAGATGTGATGGTATAAACCATACAAAACATCATTTTATATACACTTTCACAGTGTAAGAACATTTTATTAAAATGGAAACATCTTCAACATTGAAATACAGTTGTTAGTAACAAAGTGTTAATCAAATATTACAGGTGCTTGAAATTAATTAAAATGGGTCAAGCAGTGCAAGTTAAATCATTGCCTAAAGGATTAAAACCAGTTCAAGGCTGTTAAACAGAATACTGGAAGAACAATTATACTGATAAAATATCAGCACTTGCACTAATGAGGACATGGTCATGGTTTATCTTGATCAGATTTAAATTGGAAGGTTATAAAGAGTCAGCTGCAAATTAGTGCTGCAATTACAAGCCTGTTGAAATGGAAGGACCTGACCCATCACATAAAGCCTATGCTTAGGCATTCATAAAATATTCATAAATTGCTATTCTGGATTTAGGAGTAATTCAGCACCATAAGTGGGGGAAAATTGTTCCATGATACAAATATGTCTCATTGCTTTGTTGACATACTTTGTCCCTCCATTAGAAAAGGAGCCTAGGTAAAGAGTAAATAAAGCTCCAAAAGAAGGAATACAGAAGCTTATAAGAATATATATGCCTTTGTGAGAGGCTTATGCAAATACCAAATGATACATTATCATTGTTAAAGTAATGGATAAAAAAGGTTCACAAGCTGCTTCAACTATAAGCTTAGCAGCTGTTGCAAGCTGAAGCAAGTATTAACAGATGATGGACAGCTTCTGTGAATATTTGGGTAAGATAAGAATATTATCTATTCTTATAATAATAATTGATACGTCTCTTGTTGGGACTACGGACAATAATACCAGGTAATTGCAAATGGATTGTCCTAACAAATTTCTCCAAACATTTGTATTAATTATTGAAGTATAAGGAGTTATGGATTAAATATTGATTGTTCTATTATGGAAGTGTCCATGTCATATCAAGGTGAACAATACCACGGCTATGGCATATATTAAATTACATAAGATAAGTAAAATAATAATCATGGGATTATCTGAGTAAACAGATGTGGCATATTCTAAAATATGTTTATCTCTAAGAAAGAGACAATGTTATCGGAGACAACAAATAAGGGGGGAAAATACATTGTCACTAATATGGATTACTTACGATCAATCTGGTGTATACAGATTAAATCACCGATCTTTCAAATGTTCTCGTGGGTAAACCAAGAACAGGAAAGGTGGATGCTTTTCTCTCAATTACATGAGGAACGATGTTCTTTTATGTTCCTCATTTTTGTCTGATAGGGCAGTGGCTGATGAAAATGTAGCAGGACACTGCCAGAGGCATTTTGGTGGCCCAAAACGGATCCTTCATGGTTTTCATAAATATTGAGTGATGTTGAACCACTTGTGATGATTCATAGTTGCAGTAATTTATTGTTGTACAAAGGCATCCATGACATGAAAATATGAATTTGACTATCTGCAGGTTGACCAGACCATTACAACAGTTTGATGGTCAAAGAAGTCTATGAATGTTTAACTAATATAACAACATAACAATAAAATAATTATGTATAAAAGAAGTGTTATACCTGCAATTTGCAGAAATAAGTTTAAAAAACAATATTTTGTTATAAGAAATTGGAAGTCTGTGTAGACAGTAAAGTCATTTGTCATATTAGATATATGTGAGTTCCTTGTGGATTGCATTTTTTCTGAGTATCTAATTGATAGAGCCAATAATAGGACTCAGTGTGTTTATCGTCCTATTTACGGACAATATACTAACCAAGAAGTTATCGGGTTCATTCGTAATATCCCGCTATGAAAAGGGATATATTATAAATATAGTATATATATGTATATATATATATATGTAGATATAAATATGTATATATATGTATATATATATATTATGTATATATATATATATATATATATATGTAGATATAAATATAGATATATATATGTATATATATATATATATATATATATATATATATATATATATATATATATATAAAATCTGTCCAAAATTGCAATACATAAGTCGGAAGATCAATATAGTCCTGAATTGCCTTAGGCAATGGACTCCAATTTGATCAATGATTCAAAAAAGTTAACATTGAAAGTAATAATGCTGATGACTTTAGTATCAACATAAGAGTGCAAACATTGCAAATATTACGTTATAATTGCATGTGGATACAGATTACATTATCATATATGTTTATGAATATACCAAACAAAGCAGACCAAGAAGAGCTGAAACCAAGATAAACCTATAAGCATATGCTGTCAGCCTTAAATTGTGTGTGTGTGTGTGAACATTGATGACATATGTTGAAGTAGGTAAGAGTCTCTGTGGTGATGAGAGAACACTACTTATTACACACAAAAAAACCACATTAGGTTTCAGTAAAAACTGATGGTTCTAGAGAAATGTATTCTAGATGGTTAAAAATTGAATAACACTGTGGAACTAGACACTGAAATGTGGAAAATCACTCTGTTAAGGAAGTAGATACATTCACAGGAATGGCACAGGATGAGCCGCTCGAGCAAAGATGCAAGGCCACAGGAGGGTGTAAAATAAATATTAAATTAAATGGAACCAGTCATGGTGTCAGGATTGGACACGGAGTGTTGGGTTCTCTATAATTGTTGCTTTGTTCATACCATCAAATTATATATATCAATTGATATTTTGTGATAAACTTACCTTTCAATGGAAAGGGCATTACTTTTATTCTTTTATAACGTGAAATAATTTATCACATAACTTGAGGCAATGTTTGGAGGAAAAAATGTGTTATTTTGCTCATTACTGTGTTGAATGAGCCAGAGTGTCGTATGGAATGAGTCTACAACATAAAAAACACAGAAAGCTTCAAAATCTTCACGTAGTCACTCACGTGACTCCGAAGTAAAATAGTAAGATTAAATGAGAACTTACCAGTTCGAAGTTTGATCGTTATTTTATGAGGAGTAACGATGAGGGATTACGTGCCCTCCACTCCCTACCCTCATAAAATAAATGATCATCTGGTAGTTCTAAATCTATGTTGAGCCTTACTATCTTACTCCAGCTATTATGTTCTGTGTTTTTCATGCCGCTGCTTTGAAGTATGCCGTTCCAGCGCCAGGCGGGGCTTCTTCACGTAATCCCTCATCGTTACTCCTCATAAAATAATGATCAAACTTCGAACTGGTAAGTTCTCATTTAATCTTACTATCAATCATGATTGAATGGTGAAGTAGATTCAATGGATTGAATGGCCTAATTCCTCTCCAATGACTTATGAACTTATGTCATCTTATATCACCTGTTGTAGATCAACAAAAAGCATACAACATCCTGCTGGCAGTCAAAGTGACAGAAACAGTCACTTAACAGTTTCCTTAATGTTTCTTTCTTTATCCCCATGCAAGAACACAGTCATGAAATTTGCTTCCTTTAGATGTTGGACAGAGAGGTTGATTGTCTTCACCAGATGTCCACCACAGTTAAGGCTTGTGTAAACACATAAAGAACAACGGGGTATCAAAAGTAATGAATTTGAATGTGGTTTGAAGAAACTTGCAATTTTATGCTGCAGAATACCTCTAAAACAACAAGTTACCATCTCTTATTCTCTGGAAAATGTCAAAATTACTAAGGAAGCTTGGTCCCAATATTCAAACAATCATGAAAAATAATAAAGCCAAGCACATATCTCTGGTGAGTAGGAATTTGTCACGCTGAGTTAGCTCCATTGCTGAAATACAGAATATCTGGGTCCATTTTGCTCTTCATAGAAACATAGAAACATAGAAATTAGGTGCAGGGGTAGGCCATTCGGCCCTTCGAGCCTGCACCGCCATTCAATATGATCATGGCTGATCATCCAACTCAGTATCCCATACCTGCCTTCTCTCCATACCCTCTGATCCCCTTAGCCACAAGGGCCACATCTAACTCCCTCTTAAATATAGCCAATGAACTGGCCTCAACTACCCTCTGTGGCAGAGAGTTCCAGAGACTCACCACACTCTGTGTGAAAAAGGTCTTTCTCATCTCGGTCTTAAAGGATTTCCCCCTTATCCTTAAGCTGTGACCCCTTGTCCTGGACTTCCCCAACATCAGGAACAATCTTCCTGCATCTAGCCTGTCCAACCCCTTAAGATTTTTATAAGTTTCTATAAGATCCACTCTCAATCTCCTAAATTCTAGAGAGTATAAACCAAGTCTATCCAGTCTTTCTTTCATAAGACAGTCCTGACATCCCAGGAATAAGTCTGGTGAACCTTCTCTGCACTCCCTCTATGGCAATAATGTCCTTCCTCAGATTTGGAGACCAAAACTGTACGCAATACTCCAGGTGTGGTCTCACCAAGTCCCTGCTCCTATACTCAAATCCTTTTGCTATGAAAGCTAACACACCATTCGCTTTTTTCACTGCCTGCTGCACCTGCATGCCTACTTTCAATGACTAATGTACCATGACACCCAGGTCTCGCTGCATCTCCCCTTTTCCTAATCGGCCACCATTTAAATAATAGTCTGTTTTCCTGCTTTTGCCACCAAATTGGATAACCTCACATTTATCCACATTATACTGCATCTGCCAAACATTTGCCCACTCACCCAGCCTATCCAAGTCACCTTGCAGTCTCCTAGCATACTCCTCACAGCTAACACTGCCCCCAGCTTAAGGTTTCATCAGCAAACTTGGAGATATTGCCTTCAATTCCCTCATCCAGATCATTAATATATATTGTAAATAGCTGGGGTCCCAGCACTGAGCCCTGCGGTACCCCACTAGTCACTGCCTGCCATTGTGAAAAGGACCCGTTTACTCCTACTCTTTGCTTCCTGTCTGCCAGCCAGTTCTCTATCCACATCAATACTGAACCCCTAATGCCGTATGCTTTAAGTTTGTATACTAATCTCTTATGTGGGACCTTGTCGAAAGCCTTCTGGAAGTCCAGATATACCACATCCACAGGTTCTCCCTTATCCACACTACTAGTTACATTCTCGAATAAATCCACAAGATTCGTCAGACATGATTTACCTTTCGCAAATCCATGCTGACTTTATCCAATGATTTCACCACTTTCCAAATGTGCTGCTATCCCATCTTTAATAACTGACTCTAGCAGTTTCCCCACTACCGATGTTAGACTAACTGGTCTGTAATTCCCCATTTTCTCTCTCCCTCCCTTCTTAAAAAGAGGGGTTATGCTTGTTACCCGCCAATCCTCAGGAACTACTCCAGAATCTAAAGAGTTTTGAAAGATTATCATTAATGCATCCACTATTTCCTGAACTACTTCCTTAAGTACTCTGGGATGCAACCTATCTGGCCCTGGGGATTTATCGGCCTTTAATCTATTCAATTTACCCAACACCACTTCCCGACTAACCTGGATTTCACTCAATTCCTCCTGTGACCCGCGGTCCCCTGCCATTTCCGGCAGAATATTTATGTCTTCCTTAGTGAAGACGGAACCAAAGTAGTTATTCAATTGGTCCACCATATCCTTGTTCCCCATGATCAACTCACCTGTTTCTGACTGCAAGGGACCTACATTAGTTTTAACTTATCTCTTTCTCTTCACATATCTATAAAAACTTTTGCAGTCAGTTTTTATGTTCCCTGCCAGTTTTCTTTCATAATCAATTTTTCCTTTCCTAATTAAGCCCTTTGTCCTCCTCTGCTGGTCTCTGAATTTCTCCCAGTCCTCTGGTATGCTACTTATTCTGGCTACTTTGTACGCATCATCCTTTGCTTTGACACTATCCCTGATTTCCCTTGTAATCCACGGATGCACTACCTTCCCCGATTTATTCTTTTGCCAAACTGGGATGAACAATTTTTGTAGTTCATCCATGCAGTCTTTAAATGTCTTCCATTGTATATCCACCGTCAACCCTTTTAGAATTAATTGCCAGTCAATCTTGGCCAATTCACGTCTCATACCCTCAAAGTTACCTTTCCTTAAGTTCAGAACCACTGTTTTTGAATTAACAATGTCACTCTCCATCCTAATGAAGAACTCAACCATATTATGGTCACTCTTGCCCAAAGGGGCACGTACAACAAGACGGCTAACTACCCCTTCCTCATTACTCAAAACCCAGTCTAAAATAGCCTGCTCTCTCGTTGGTTCCTCTACATGTTGATTTAGATAACTATCCCGCATACATTCCAAAAAATCCTCTTCCTCAGCACCCCTGCCAATTTAATTCACCCATTCTATATGTAGATTGAAGTCACCCCTTATAACTGTTTTGCCTTTGTCGCACGCATTTCTAATTTCCTGTTTGATGCCATCCCCAACTTCACTGCTACTGTTAGGTGGCCTGTACACAACACGCACCAGCGTTTTCTGCCCCTTAGTGTTTTGCAGCTCTACCCATACCGATTCCACATCCTCCAAGCTAATGTCCTTCCTTTCCATTGCGTTAATCTCCTCTAACCAGCAACGCTAACCCACCTCCTTTTCCTTTCTCTCTATCCCTCCTGAATATTGAATATCCCTGGATGTTCAGCTCCCAGCCTACGTCACCCTGGAGCCATGTCTCCGTGATCCCAACTATATCATAATCATTAATAGCTATCTGCACGTTCAACTCGTCCACCTTATTACGAATACTCCTTGCATTGAGACATAAAGCCTTCAGGCTTGTCTTTACAACGCTCTTACCTCTTATACAATTATGCTGAAAAGCTGCCCTTTTTGATTTTTGCCCCGGTTTTGTCTGCCTGCCACTTTTACTTTTCACCTTGCTACCTATTGCTTCTACCCTCATTTTACACCCACTTGCCTCTCTGCTCTTGTTCCCATCCCCCTGCCACATTAGTTTAAATCCTCCCCGACAGCACTAGCAAACACTCCCCCAAGGACATTGGTTCCATTCCAGCCCAGGTGTAGATCGTCCTGTTTGTACTGGTCCCACCTCCCCCAGAACTGGTCCCAGTGCCCTAAATATTTGAATCCCTCCCCCTTGCACCATTTTTCAAGCCACGTATTCATCTGCAATATCCTCCTATTTCTACTCTGACTGGCCTGTGGTACTGGTAGTAATCCAGAGATTATTACTTTTGAGGTCCTACTTTTAAGTTTATCTCCTAGCTCCCTAAATGCACCTTGTAGGACCTCATCCCTTTTTTTACCTATATTGTTGGTGCCAACATGCACCACGACAACTGGCTGTTCACCCTCCCCCTCCAGAATGTTCTGCAGCCGTTCAGTGACATCCCTGACTCTCGCACCAGGGAGGCAACATACCATCCTGGAGTCTCGTTTGCGGCCGCAGAAATGCCTATCTATTCCCCTGACAATTGAATCCCCTATTACTATTGCCCTTGCCCTCTTTTTTCCCCCCTCATGTGCCGCAGAGCCACCCATGGTGCCATGAACCTGGCTGCTGCTGCATTCCCCTGATGAGCCATCTCCCTCAACAGTATCCAAAATGGTATACCTGTTTAGGAGGGAGATGACCGCAGGGGACTCCTGCACTACCTGCCTACTGCTTTGCTGGCTATTGGCCACCCGTTCCCTTTTTGTCCTCTTACCTTTTGCCTGCGGTGTGACCAAATCGCTGTACATGCTATCCACGACTTTCTCCGCATCGTGGATGCTCCAGTATGAATCCAGCCGCGGTTCCAATCGTTCATTTATACTCACAGCATATTTCATGAATACTCTCAGCAACATGTTCTTTCAAAGACCATTGTTGTGGCAAACACCAACGTACGTGTAGTTAAATGCACAACATTTACCACTATTAAAACAGGGTGGCACAGTGGCGTAGTGGTGAAGTTGCTGCCTTACAGTGCCCGAGACCCTGGTTCAATCCTGACTATGGGTGTGGTCTGTACGGAGTTTGTATGTTCTCCATGACTGCGTGGGTTTTTTCCAGGTGCCCCGGTTTCCTCCCACATTCCAAAGACCTGCTGGTTTGTAGGTTAATTGGCCTCTGTAAATTGTCCCTAGTGTGTAGAATGGGTGTTTGTGGTGGGCTGAAGGGCCTGTTTCCATCTCTTAAAACTATAAATTAAAACATGTTTAAATTCACAGTTTCATTTACTGAAGGATTGGAAGTGCAGTTGTTAGCTTAGATTCAAATGTGATTCAAATGTGCAAGATATGAATTTTTTTAATTACCTATAATCCATGCCTTTCATAACATGTAATTTACATTTGTTTTATATCTGCATGTATGTATAAACAATGATTAACTTATGTCAATAGATGTATCACGATCTGCGGTTTAAAACCTAAAATATTTAAATCTGTGCTTTTAAAAATGGAACAATTTTTCTTGTTCTGGTACTGGATCAGGTGAAAGCTTTGTTTTGGACTTCACGAGATGATGCTTGGAAAGTTCCAATACAGAATATTTTACAAAAAGATAAAATGGACTGGAACTGGCCATTAATCACAACATAGTTCAACGGATTTGATTTTTTTAAATAACATTTAATTATTGTGACTAGCTATATTGATAGTTTTCTAATTATATATATATTGTCTGAAGACCCAAAATGTCGCCTGTTCATTCCCTTTACAGATGCTGCCTGTCCCGCTGAGTTCCTCCAGCACTTTGCTCAAGATTCAGCCATCGGTAGTTCCTTATGTTCCATATATGTATTCATGATATTTTAGTCTTTACAGGCTCTTTAGGATTCACGGTATAGTTCATTTGTATATAAAAATTACTTACTCATTTCTATAAATTTTATGTAAGGAATATACATTGGCATTCATCTCCAATCAAAAGTGCTAAATGTTCTATGTAATGTCCGGTGCATTGTACGCTAACTCTGAAATTTATTTCATTAAAGTAATTGCAATGAATATTGCAGTCAGTCAGCTGATATGGCCTCAGAATGCATTCAGCACTATTGACTTGGGATGAATTTTTAAGCAATTATCTGCTAGATAATAATATGTTACAATGTTGAAGTTGTTGCTAGCTGAGCTCCAGTCTCAGATAGGTTCAATAAGCAAATTAATACAAATAGAGTAATTTTCAATGTGTGATTAAGCATTAATGCCAAGGGAAAGGTATACAGAAGCTGTTCCTATTTAACTGCATGGGTAATTGTTTGCTTACAAAAAATGAAAACGTTATGCTTGAGATACAGCAGTCTTGGTGAAAAATAAGATGAGAATGTGATTGGCCCTCAGCTTCCATAGAAATATTAGTTAGTTTAATTTCAGACAATTTATTTTGCCAACCAGAAGCCTGGATGCTTTACCTCACAGCTGAAATGCCTGGAGATTTTATGTTTGTGTTAATCCTGGCCAGATTTAAGAGGCTATGACTTTAAAATGGGGTAAAAGCTTCAGGGCTGCTGGGAGATTTGGTCAATTTGGAATTGCTCTCTGCATAACTGGGCCATGTTGCGGAGTGGTGCCAGTTTGTCTAGAGCCTTGATACAAGCTGCATGAAAAGAATAAGATAATCTGCAGACCCTGTCAATTAGGTGCAAAATGCATAGAATGGATTGGATGACTGCAAACCAGACATACACCTTGTAAATAATTGTAAATAATGTTGCAGAGTTCTACTTTGTTGAGTGTTGATTGGATGAGGTATTGTGTCTCATCTGGGTATCTTGCCGATTAGGATAAATGTTGGTATGTTTGCTTCCTTGAGAAGCCCTGTATGAATACAATGTATTAACTGCTGTATTATTGGGTTAGGGAAATGTCTGTTATGTATGGGGTTAATCGATATCTATAATTGGACTGTAAAGAGACCACCCCCATGTGGTTCGGACCCTCGTGGTCCCAGGACCTATACAAGTCCGCTGCCACGAGGTCCCGCGTTGATCTTCTGGGAGAACGCTTAGGACTGCGTGATCTTCTGGAGTGTCTCTGTTTGAGCGAGGCCGAGAGAGCTTGAACAGGCAGATACGAGGATCGCACCCGCAGTGGTTAGGTACAGTAATGGGAACTGTAATTGTGTTTTGTTAAAATAAAGATTTGTTGATCAAATGCTTGATTCAGTGGTTTTTGACTGAAACTAGACTGGGGGGAAGCTTAGAACGAGTTATTTACACTCGGCATTCCTGCATTTAATTGAACAGTGCCGGTCCAGGAATTATAGGTTAAATTACTCAAAATGGAGTTTAGAAGCAGGACCCAGAAAGAAACAGATAATGACAGGCTAGCAAACACTTTCCGAGCTGAGCAGTCCACCCCCAGCATGCGTTGGACAATTTAACACTGCGGGCTGCAATAATGCTTGTGGCAGTTATAATGCAACTGCAACAGACCTTATTCAAGGCCTAAAGGAAGTATGAGTTCCCTGTACCAATAGCTAGGCAGATTCCTTACTCCTAAGGACTCCTAGATTAAGGAGTCTACTCCTATAACTTATGACCTTATGACCCTAGAAACCATGGGTGCCAACTTGAAAAGAACTGTCTGTAATGTTTTGCACCACTGCCTGCCCCTCCACCTATCTTAGTATCATCTGCAAACTTGGCCATAAAGCCTTCAATCCCCTTAATTAAATCATTAATATTTACTGTTAAGCATCAAATGGCCCAAGTACTTCCTTGCAAATTTCACTTTGACATGGCTCATATTTATCCAACAAATTATGCCTCGGTCTTGAAACACTTGTTTCTTCCATTCCATTCCCTGGCTAAATGAGAGATTCCAGGATAATTTGGCATTTGCTGTAAACTTGTGAAAAAGCAGGACCAAGGTTATGGAATGAGTATCCAATTAAAGTATTTGAACTATCGAATGAATATCCGGGGTTCAAACTCTCCCAGTCTCATCTCAATGGCCATCATTATATTGCATAATTCACTGTTGTGCTCTCCTCCAAATCATTTGCAACCTGCATGCAGTGTGCATTGGCCCACTGTGCAGCTGTCAGTGTGCAGCTGTGCACCTTGCAGTGATTTGGAGCCACTCACAAAACAGTACAAGATAGACACAAAATGCTGGAGTAACTCAGCAGGACAGAGATCATCTCTGGAGAGAAGGAATGTGTGATGTTTCGGGTTGAGACCCTTCTTCAGTCAGTTCATCGTGTTGAGTGTGTCCCGTAGACACAGGAAAGCACTCTGTCGCCCACCATCTTAATTACCTTTCTTCTAGCCATTATCATTATTTTCTGAGCGTCCCTTGCATCCAGGTCTTTCTCCATTGTCAATACACGCATGAAGTATTCATTTAGGACCTTGCCCGTCTCCTGCGGCTCCACGCACTAACAATCTTGTTGATCTATAAAGGGCCCTATTTTCTCCTTAGTAACTTTTTTAAAATCTTGAAATACTTGAAATTCTCTTTACCTTATCTGTCAATGCCATTCTTGTCCCATTTGCCCTCCTGATTTCCTTCTTCCATGTACTCCGACACCCTTGTACTTCTCACAGGATTCATCTGATCCCTGCTGCTTATTCCTAACATATGCCTCCTTTTTTGTAAGCAGAACCTCAATATCTCTTGTCATCCAGAGTTCCCTACTACCTGCCAACTTTGCCTTTCACTCTCCACAGGAACTTGATGGCCCTGAACGTTTGCTCACTCACATATAAAAGCCACCTATTTTCCAGTTGTCGCTTTACCTGCAAAAAGCCTCCTCCATGCAACAATTGAAATTGGCATTGCCCCCAAGTTTAGGTCTTCAACTTTTGGAGTTATCTAACCCTATTCTTTTCCATCCATATTTTAAAGCTAATAGAATTATTGTCACTGGTCACAGTGACCTACCCTGTCCTTATGTTCTTTTATCCCATCTGCCACAGCAAAGCGAGAACTCCCGGCTGTCTCAGTGCATAGCCCAGCAAAATCACAGTGCATGTTCCCAACAACAAGATGTTTGCTGTGTAACAGCTTCAAAACGTTTAGGTTCATGTTGGTAATTTACCAGAAACAGTTTCAAACTTTCTCAGATGAGCGAAGTACATGGTTCGTGAAATGCAAGAGGCCATTTAGGGATAAGACTCATGCATATTCTACTGCCGCATCATTGTGTAAACCATGTGGCAACTGCTGTCAGATGCTATCATTTACCTAAAGATTTTCTTTCATCAGCTTTCCATGACATGAAGAGAAATCTAGCACAATGCAGTGAATGAGTAAAAAGAAACTATTTAAGCTAGATTGCCTTTTACCTGAATGTCATCAATCTTGCGCTGCATATTGTGGAGCTCAAATACAAAGTAGATAATCCATTGTTTAATAATGTCAAAGTTCATCACTTTCAAATCAGGCAGCTGCACAATTATTCAACATTTTTTGTCTAAAGTGTCTGTTACAATTTACTTTGAAAGCAAGGATTCTTGTCCAATTTGCCATCTGAATTTAAGAAACATTCTGATGTCAGACAAATCTCAGTTTTATTTAGTATAATGTCAGATATTTAAGCTAAATCAGATTTGTAGAATTAGTTTTGTCCAGCTGTGTCTCTGGGAATTCCCTACTCCTTTGTGGCGGTGGACACCATTACAAATTGGCTGCACAGTCAGAATCTGACAACTATTCAATGACAAACATCTGTCCCCAATAATTATTTTTTTGTTTCATAACCTTTTATTCAGAAACAGTTAGAATGAATCCAGATCTGTCACTGGCGTACATTGAGACATCCAGATCGCTGGCCTCGTGGGGCCAGAGTTACTGGCAGCAATATGACTGCACTTTATTAAAGACTTACAAAGATTTTGAACTTCCAC
The DNA here is from genome assembly GCA_035221665.1 of Okamejei kenojei. Classification (NCBI taxonomy): domain Eukaryota; kingdom Metazoa; phylum Chordata; class Chondrichthyes; order Rajiformes; family Rajidae; genus Okamejei; species Okamejei kenojei. The sequence goes on from CM069134.1 coordinate 59,244,372, forward strand.
TCTTGAATGAAGCAAGTCATCAATTGCCTCGAGTGGCTCCACAAACTAATAGTTTGCTTAAAGGTTTGCCGGCTGGTTCCAATTGTTCAGCATCCTGCCCAAGAATATGTTGGCCCATATTAAGATCATAAGGCCATAAGGAATAGGACTGGAATTACGCCATTCGGCCCATCAAGTCTACTCAGCCATTCAATCATGGCTGATCTCTCTCCCTCCTAACCTCATTCTCCTGTCTTCTCCCCATAACCTCTGACATCTGTACTAATCAAGAATCTATCTCTGCCTGAAAAATATCCACTGACTTGGCCTCTAAGTCTTTCTGTGGCAAATAATTCCACAGATTCACCCCCACCCACCTCTGATTAAATAAATGTCTCCTCATCTCCTTCCTAAAAGAACGTTCTTTAATTCTGAGGCTGTGACCTATAACCATATAACCATATAACAATTACAGCGCGGAAACAGGCCCTCTCGGCCCTTCCAGTCCGTGCCGACCATTTGTTTCCCCTAGTCCCATCTACCTGCACTCAGACCATACCCCTCCATTCCCTTCACGTCCATATACCTATCCACTTTACTCTTAAATGTTAAAATCGATCCTGCCTCCACCACTTCTGCTGGAAGCTCATTCCACACAGCCACCACCCTCTGAGTAAAGAAGTTCCCCCTCACGTTACCCCTAAACTTCTGTCCCTTAATTCTCATGTCATGCCCTCTTGTTTGAATCTTCCCTACCCTCAACGGGAAAAGCTTATCCACATCAACTCTGCCTATCCCTTTCATCATTTTAAAGACCTCAATCAAGTCCCCCCTTAACCTTCTGCGCTCCAAAGAATAAAGACCTAACGTTCAACCTTTCTCTGTAACATAGTTGCTGGAACCCTGGCAACATTCTAGTAAATCTCCTCTGTACTCTCTCTATTTTGTTGACATCCTTCCTATAACTAGGCGACCAAAATTGTACACCATACTCCAGAATTGGTCTTACCAACGCCTTGTACAATTTTAACATTACTTCCCTACTCCTATATTCAATGCTCTGATTTATAAAGGCCAGCACACCAAAGGCTTTCTTTACCACCCTATCTACATGCGATTCAACCTTCAGGGAACTATGCACAGTTATTCCTAGATCCCTCTGTTCCACAGCATTCCTCAATTCCCTACCATTTACCATGTACTTCCTATTTTGATTTGTCCTGCCAAGATGTAGCACTTCACACTTAACAGCATTAAACTCCATCTGCCATCTTTCAGCCCACTTTTCCAAATGGCCCAAATCTCTCTGTAGACTTTGAAAATCTACTTCATTATCCACAACACCACCTATCTTAGTATCATCTGCATACTTACTTATCCAATTTTCCACCCCATCATCCAGATCATTGATGTACATGACAAACAACAGTGGACCCAACACAGATCCCTGAGGCACCCTACTGGTCACCAGGCTTCCAACCTGACAAACAGCCATCCACCATTACTCTCTGACATCTCCCATTCAGCCACTGTTGAATCCATCTTGCTACTCCGCCATTAACACCCAAAGATTGAACCTTCTTAACCAACCTTCCATGGGGAACCTTGTCAAAGGCCTTACTGAAATCCATGTAGACAACATCCACTGCTTTACCCTCATCAATTTCCCTAGTTACCGCTTCAAAAAATTCAAGAAGGTTTGTCAAACATGACCTTCCAGGCACAAATCCATGTTGACTGTTCCTGATCAGACCCTGTTTATCCAGATGCTTATATATATTATCTCTAAGTATCCTTTCCATTAATTTGCCCACCACTGACGTCAAACTAATAGGTCTATAATTGCTGGGTTTATTCTTTGAACCCTTTTTAAACAATGGAACAACATGCGCAGTACGCCAATCCTCCGGCACTATTCCCGTTTCTAATGACATTTGAAATATTTCTGTCATAGCTCCTGCTATTTCTACACTAACTTCCATCAATGTCCTAGGGAATATCCTGTCAGGACCTGGAGACTTATCCACTTTTATATTTTTCAAAAGTGTCAGTACTTCCTCCTCTTTGAATCTCATAGTTTCCATAGCTACTCTACTTTTTCCCCTTAACTCACAGAGTTCAATATCCTTCTCCTTGGTGAATACCGAAGAAAAGAAATTGTTCAATATCTCCCCCATCTCTTTTGGCTCTAGGACCTCTAGTCCTAGATGCTCCCAGGAATGGAAACATCCTCTCCACATCCACTTTATCCTTCACTATTCTGTATGAGGTCCCCCCTCATTTTTTCTAAACTCTTTAATTTGTATCACCATTTTTTGATAAAGGTATTTTGATAAATGTGACTTTTATGTCTTGTTGTTTACTGATCTCAATTTCTTAATTACATTTTTGGGCTAAAATCTGTGATTCGTATCATGTATTGCCAGATATTCACAGACAGGTTTTCGGGTCTATTCATAAACAGATATTGCATTCAGACAATAGGTTATGTGTTAATAGAGGATACATAGAAACATAGAAAAATAGGTGCAGGTGTAGGCCATTCAGCCGTTTGAGCCAGCACCGCCATTCATTATGATCATGGCTGGTCATCTACAATCAGTACCGCATTCCTGCTTTTTCCCATATCCCTTGATTCCTTTAGCCCTAAGAACTAAATCTAATTATTTCTCGTTTGGCAGAGAATTCCACAGATTCACAACTCTATGGGTGAAGAAGTTTTTCCTTAACTCAGCCCTAAATGGCCTACCCCTTTATTCTTAACGATCTTGTCCAGATGTCACCCATATATGGTAGTGCTGTATTTTTGCCCTACCAGATATGTGACCCCTTAAAAATCATGAAATTGGTGAAAATTACTTCAAAAAAATTGTAAGGCTGTATTCTGCACTCAAATTTCATGTGCGTGATTCAGAGCTGCAGATACCAGTGGATGACTGTCACTCCATCATTTACAACTAAGACCCATAGAAAGTGGATCAGATGCTCGGAGGTTGCTCTCATGACAACTAGAATAACCGTGCAAATGACTGCCATGGGAGAATGGAAAGGATGAAAAACAAGGACACTTTTACAAGAATATTTTCACTGTGTCTGGTTATGTCCCCCCCTCCCCTGCCCAGTTGTCCCCACCATTCCCTTTCACCCAACCATGATTATCCCTAAGTGGCTTGAGATGCCCTTAGTCACCTTCAGGTACAGGAGAATAAGCATTTTAGAATAAACTGACTTCTGCAGTTGAGGCCTGCTGCAACTACAAATAGAGCAAACACTCATCTCGTGCTGCCACAGATGAGTAAGCAGTGTCACTCTGTCTCACTCCCTTTCTCTCTGCTCTCACATGCACCGACATACACACACACAATTTCACCAATTTCATGATTTTTAAGGGGTCACATCTCTGGTAGGGCAAAACACAACACACCATTATGGGTGACATCTGGACAAGATCGTTAAGAATAAAGGGGTAGGCAATTTAGGGCTGAGATAAGGAAAAACTTCTTCACCCAAAGAGTTGTGAATCTCTGTAATTCTCTGCCACAGAAGGCAGCGGACGCCAATTCACTTGTTTTCAAGAACGAGTTAGATTTAGTTCTTAGGGCTAAAGGAATCAAGGGATATGGGGAAAAAGCAGGAATGCAGTACTGTTTGTAGATGATCAGCCATGATCATAATGAATGGCGGAGCTGGCTCAAACAAAAAGAAAAGCATCACGCCCATTCTCTCCCCATTTAGAAAATGGTCTATGCCTTTATTTTTTTCTACCAAAATGCATGACTCCACACTTCGCTACACTGCATTCTATCTGCCACCTCTCTGCCCACTCTCCCAAACTATCTAAGTTTGGGAGAGTGAGCAGAATCCCTGCTTTCTCTGTGCTACCTGCCCTTCCACCCATCGTCATATTATCTGCAAACTTGCCACAAAACCTTGAATCTCCTCATCTAAATCGAAAGATTAAACGAGAGCTTACCGTTTGAAGTTTAATCTTTATTTTATGAGAAGTTGAAGTGCCGGATTACGTGAAGAGCCTGCCAGCCCTCATGCGCGTCAATCTACAGAGCAACTCTATGAAACCACAGACCACTTGCAGAACTTAAACTATAGAAAGATTAACAAGCCTAGACCTACCGGATGATTTTTATGAGAATCAGGGTTGGGAGTGGAGGGCACATAATCCTTCACTTCAACTTCTCATAAAATAAAGATCAAACTTCAAACGGTAAGTTCTCGTTTAAACTTTCTATTTCATTTTGAAGTCATGTGAGTGACTATGTAAAGCCTTCAAAGCTATGTGGTTTCATGCAGTAACCCAATCTGTGTGTGAAACACTTAAACAGATAAAACCATAAATGGTAGAAAGACATGGGTTATTAACAACATGATGCTAACTTGCATACATGGCCATTGCTCTTAATCGAACCATAGTCCCAACTGTCTTTGAGTTAGCCAATAACTCAACACTGTACAGAATTCTATCTGCAATCATCCAGGCATATTCAACCAAAATGTTATAACTTCTGAAAGTGCACTATGTAAACCTCCTGCTGTTGCAAGAAGATGGCCAAATGGGAATATCCATTCTATTGGCTGCTAATGAGCCACCAACAATCTCTCAGTCGCCAGTGTGCGCAACACTCTGTCTTCGACCAGCCATTCAATCCGGAATACTGGTATTGAGATCCTACAGATTATTGTATATATTTTTTTAATTCACAACATGAGCCTGCAGGTCAGATAAAAAATGCTACATGCCAGACCGGCTTTCTGCTGGTAGCTACCTATCCTAGAGAGGATGGCAATGACGTTTCCAACGGACTGGCAACTCTACTAACTGAGCTGAAAGAATTAAACCTGTGTTGAGGGAAACCTCAAACTACCTCACTCTACTGAGCAGTTTGATGACCTCAATCACAGATGTTGAGGCAGAGCTTCCCTAGTCAATATGATCCATATGACCAGCCAGTTCCAACTTAGAGCTTACAGAGGTTGCAATGCAAGGCACCAACCAATGTTTCTGCATCAACCTGATCTCTCCAGAGACAGTGAAAAGTACTGGACAGCCCATGCTGCCAGTGAATCCAAACCTGGGTGACAGACTGCTCCATTTCAGCACTTACGGCGGTTAATAAAGGGACCTTACCTGCCAGCGATTCTGAGCCCAGGTCGACCTGCTTGTTGGAGCTTCAGCGAAGTTCCATTGCAGACCGATCTGACCACATTGTCAGCCCCACGTTTGCCAAACAGCTTGTTTCCGGAGCTCAAGGATGATATTGCTGTGCAAGGCACGCCTGCCAGCATTCCGGAGCCCAATGGGACAGACTACTTCTTCGGCCTACAGCCTCTTTAGAGCCTTGCTGGAGCTTTACAGTGCAGGTCATGCTACCAGGTATTCCCAGCCTGGTTTGACATGCTGCTCCTTGGATTCATTCTGCTCCATCGGAGCCTTTGCGGAACTCACTGAACAGGCCATGCCTGCCGAGCCTGCCTTGAAAGGCAACTCCTGCCATAATTCTGATCCTGCCTCGAAAGGCAGTTCCTGCGGCCTTCTGCCTTTATTGGAGCCTTTGCTGGAGTTGACTGTGCAGATTGAGCTGCCAGCTTCTCCCAGCCTGGATCAACAGGCTGCGCCTTTGGCCAGCTGCTCCTTCAGAGCCTCAGCGGGGCTCACTGGACAGGTCACGCCTGCCATACTGCAAGCTTGGTTCAACAAGCTGTTCTTGCGAGGCCAGCTAGTGACTCCCGACTGCTCCTTTCCAGGGCTTCAATGGCACTTCCTGCTCCTATGAATACAGGGAGAAAACCCACCGGAATACTGGAGCTTACCCACATAGGATGGTACTCCACCCCTGCAGCCGCCTAACCCCTGGGAGTCTTCACTTGCTACAGAAGTCCTCTCCGAAGAGATACTATGCAGGCTACACATTACTGGCCCTGTAGAAAAATAGCCATTTTGGGAATTATCTCATGCCTTATAGCATTTTGTGAAGGCAACAGCCCCAACTGTGTATTGCAGAGAAGTGTTAATACAGCTTTCTGCACTTCCGAGAGATGAGACCCATCTTCTGACTTGCAAAAGTCCATAATGACTCCAGAGCGGATTTTGGACTTGCTAACATAATTCTTTGCCTACATATCATCACTGGGATATCTCAACTAATAGAATTGACGTATGGAACATCCAAAAAGTCTGGCAGTTTATGTGGACTGGCATATGTCCCGGATACGTTTAGCCAGATCTTCCTCCAGTGAATCTCCTATTCCCAAAGGGATGGGCAAATATGTGACAAGAGCCGGTAGCTCCCGCATATCATCGATAAATCACGGGATTCAGATATCCTGTTAATATTCCCATAACCGGAGTCACCTCTGTAATATTCTCCAATACTCCCCTCATCAGAGTGGGAGGAATACTGCAACCCTGAGCCAGGTGTTGCCACAGGCGTTTGGCTGGAGCCGCCTGTTAATGCCTCTGGTGCACGGAGCATATTTTGTTCACATGATTAAAATGAAGCATATCCCCCATAGTTGGAGTCACTTATGTAAGAATCTCTAACACTCCCTCTTCTGAGTGGAATATCATGACGCAACCCTGAACCAGGTGTTGCTCCAACAGTCATCTGATCGACCCATGCCTCCTGAGCTAGGAGCTCCTTGCTCCCTTCTGGAGCCTCAACAGAGTTTCTTAAGGGAGGAAATAGAAAGCAACCCTGGTGTTGCCTCCTCAGGCCTCTGGCTGACTCCCTTTCAGAGCATCAATCTGTACAGGCATTGCCCGTCAGATGCTCCGAACAGCCACCTGCTCCAGTGGAGCCCCATTCTGCCACGGTTTTCACAGACATGGCCTAGCGGCAGCCGCTATTATGAACCACCAGCTCCATATTTATAGCCGTCAGCTTCTCATTCCCAGTGGTTGCTGCTCTACAGCGTTTGCTGATCCGACCACAGCCGGAAGCGGCCATTTAAAAAAAATGCCAGCTGCTGCGGAATCTCCACAACATATGCTGACCCGGCAGCTGAGCTTCCATGGCGGTCAATGACCTGGCCACGCCGGCATCCGCAATTTTCCATCTTGCCAGCTCCTTACGGAGCCTCCACTGTGGCCTCTCCAAATCCCATTCGGAGCTGCACTGACAGCAGCTGCTCAGGCTGCGCCCGTCACCTACTCTGGGCCCGCTGCACCTCAGCGGCCCGTTCCTGAAACCAAAATTGGCTTACCTGCCAGAGCAGTTTCGAACTGCTCCGATTCCCGTGCCATGCGTCGACGTATTGACGCGCATGCGGGCTGGCGGGCTCTTCACGTAGTCTCTCACATGACTTCGAAATAAAATCATTGATATACAATGTCTGTGGAATTCTCTGCCTCAGAGAGCGGTGGAGGCAGGTTCTCTGGATGCTTTCAAGAGAGAGCTAGATATGGGGATATGGGGAGAAGGCAGGAACGGGGTACTGATTGGGGATGATCAGCCGTGATCACATTGAATGGCGGTGCTGGCACGAAGGGCCAAATCGCCTACTCCTGCACCTATTGTCTATTGTCTATTGTCTATTGTCTATTGTCTATAATGTGAAGAGTAGCGGCCCCAGCACCAACCTCTGCGGAACTCCACTAGTCACTGGCAGCCAAAAGTCGCCTTTTTTCCTTCTCCCATCCAGGCAACCTGCTAACATGCTCGTATCTGCCCTTTGATACTATGGGCTCCCATCTTTAGCAGCCTCACCTTATCAAAGGCTTCTTGAAAATTGAGGTAAACAGCATCCACTGACTATGAACTAGAACTGTACAATCACCACAGTCATCTTTCCCACAATCAGTACAAGTTAGCAATGAGCTTATTAGAATCAAATTCAGCATTCACGTGCTGTCGAATTTTACTCATTAGACATTAGATACCAGTTCCCAGATGTCTCATTCCCAGAGCTTTGCCTTTAGTTCAGTTTAATTTAGTTTATAAATACAGCGTGGAAACATGCCCTTTGGCCCACCAAGTCCATGCCAACCAGCATACACAAGTTCCATGCTACAATTTACGAGAAGTCAATTAACCTACAAACTGGCAGTTCTTTGGGATGTGGGAGGAAACTGGAGCACCCAGGGAAAAAAACACATAGTCACAGGGAGAATGTACAAACCCTGTGCAGACAGCACTCGTAGGCAGGATTGAACCCCGGTCTCTGGTGCTGTAAAGCAGCAAATCTACAGCTGCGACACTGTACCACCCTCATCTATCTACAGCATATGATATATTATTGTCAGTTACATTGCGTTTATTTTTTAAATTGGGATACAGGGTGCAATTTCTATTCACACTACAATGCTCTTGATGAATGATGCAATACAATAGGTTACCTGCAACAAAAACAACATACTGTAGATCCCTATTTATTCTTGCAGTGATGTGACAGTGGCTATGCAATGTGTTGGCACAGATACTATGCATCCTTCTGTGATGCAAACATCTGTGAGGTGACTACCTTCTCCTGCTCTTCTCCCAATTCTCCTCATGTTTCATACTCGACTGATTAACAAAGTGATGAAAGGTGTAATAAATAGTGCTATTAAGGTTATCTGAAATTTGAAAATTCAATTTTCACACCATTGTGTATTAGGTTACTCTGATGAAACATAAGGTGTTATTTCTCTCATAATTCAACACCATTGGTACTTGCAGATTTTCTGAACGATTGGGTATTATTTCTATTAATACACCAACATTTATGGCATTTAAAAAGTGGCATTTAATAGTAAGATTAAATGAGAACTTACCAGTTTGAAGTTTGATCGTTATTTTATGAGGAGTTACGTTGAGGGATTACGTGAAGAAGACCCCGCCTGGCGCATGCTCGGCATACTTCTAAGCAGCGGCGTGAAAAACACAGAACCAATAGCCGGAGTAAGATAGTAAGGCTTACATAGACTAGAACTACCAGATGATCATTTATATTATGAGGGTTGGGAGTGGAGGGCACGTAATCCCTCATCGTAACTCCTCATAAAATAACGATCAAACTTCAAACGGGTAAGTTCTCGTTTAATCTTACTATTTTACTGCGGAGTCACGTGAGTGACTACGTGAAGATTTTGAAGCTCTGTGATTTTCATGCCGTAGATCATTCCATATGACACACTGCTTGAGTTTGCACAGTAGTGAGTAAATAATATATATTGCTTGAAATTATCCAATAAATATTTTAATATTTTAATAATAATAATAAAAAGAAAAGTAATAACCCCTCTATCCCTGGGGAAATTACAGCAAATGATATGCAACAAAACAAACAATTTGAACAGAACCCAACACAGCATGTGCAACCATAAAATCTAGAAAAGTTCCTCTTTAGACCATCCTGCGGTCTCCAGAATTTGGTCGAGCGGCATGTCCTGCACCTTTGCCGCGGACATTGATACCGCCCTTGTGGAGTGAGATTTAAACACATCAGTGTCTACTCCAGTTAATCCAGAACATGTTTATCCATCTAGAAATAGTTTGTACTGTCACTTTTTTATATGTTTCTTGTGGGTAATGAACATTGGTGTCTCACAATCTCGGAGACTCTTAATTCAATATATATTAAACCAGATCTTAACCACACACAATGTTTAGTTGACAGAGTATGTCTTAAAGATTACATTGGATCCAGCCTTTCTTGGTTTGCTTTGCTTGCTTAGTTCATTGACATAAAACGTCATTTTATCTACAGACAACTGCATACAATGTAACCGCAACATTTGTAATGTTTGTACTCATTGTGCTGATATTAATGTCATCAGCTTAACCACTTTAAATATTAACTTCTGAAAAGACAGTGACGTAATTGGAGTCCATTGCCGAAGCACTGTGAGAACTATACTGACATCCCAGATTTCTGTATATCTGGGTTTGGTAGGATTTTATTAAAATTCCTCTCATAAATCGGGATATTAACGGATGAGACCCGATAAATTGTCATTCTGAAAATTGTCCTAAATAGGAGGACAAAGCACTCCGAGCTCCATTACTAGTACTATAACTCTGGTGCAACATAGCAAGGAACTCCAATACATCCGATATGTTTGCAGTATGATAAAATATATCTGACTGTATACAAAAGATTTCCCATTCCTCATATAAAACATATATTGTTTCTTAGTGCTGTATTATTTCTGTAGTGCTGTATATATTTGAAATATATAAAGGTGGATAAGTCTCCAGGTCCTGACAGGATATTCCCTAGGACATTGAGGGAAGTTAGTGTAGAAATAGCAGGAGCTATGACAGAAATATTTCAAATGTCATTAGAAACGGGAATAGTGCCAGAGGATTGACGTACTGCGCATGTTGTTCCATTGTTTAAAAAGGGTTCAAAGAATAAACCTAGCAATTATAGACCTATTAGTTTGACGTCAGTGGTGGGCAAATTAATGGAAAGGATACTTAGAGATAATATATATAAGCATCTGGATAAACAGGGTCTGATCAGGAACAGTCAACATGGATTTGTGCCTGGAAGGTCATGTTTGACAAACCTTCTTGAATTTTTTGAAGCGGTAACTAGGGAAATTGATGAGGGTAAAGCAGTGGATGTTGTCTATATGGATTTCAGTAAGGCCTTTGACAAGGTTCCCCATGGAAGGTTGGTTCAGAAGGTTCAATCTTTGGGTGTTAATGGCGGAGTAGCAAGATGGATTCAACAGTGGCTGAATGGAAGATGTCAGAGAGTAATGGTGGATGGCTGTTTGTCAGGTTGGAAGCCGGTGACCAGTGGGGTGCCTCAGGGATCTGTGTTGGGTCCACTGTTGTTTGTCATGTACATCAATGATCTGGATGATGGGGTGGAAAATTGGATAAGTAAGTGTGCAGATGATACTAAGATAGGTGGTATTGTGGATAATGAAATAGATTTTCAAAGTCTACAGAGAGATTTGGGCCATTTGGAAAAGTGGGCTGAAAGATGGCAGATGGAGTTTAATGCTGATAAGTGTGAAGTGCTACATCTTGGCAGGACAAATCAAAATAGGACGTACATGGTAAATGGTAGGGAATTGAGGAATGCTGTGGTACAGAGGGATCTAGGAATAACTGTGCATAGTTCCCTGAAGGTGGGAATCACATGTAGATAGGGTGGTAAAGAAAGCCTTTGGTGTGCTGGCCTTTATAAATCAGAGCATTGAATATAGGAGTAGGGAAGTAATGTTAAAATTGTACAAGGCATTGGTGAGACCAATTCTGGAGTATGGTGTACAATTTTGGTCGCCTAGTTATAGGAAGGATGTCAACAAAATAGAGAGAGTACAGAGGAGATTTACTAGAATGTTGCCAGGGTTCCAGCAACTATGTTACAGAGAAAGGTTGAACAAGTTAGGTCTTTATTCTTTGGAGCGCAGAAGGTTAAGGGGGGACTTAATTGAGGTCTTTAAAATGATGAAAGGTATAGACAGAGTTGACGTGGATAAGCTTTTCCCATTGAGGGTAGGGAAGATTCAAACAAGAGGGCATGACATGAGAATTAAGGGACAGAGGTTTCGGGGTAACGTGAGGGGGAACTTCTTTACTCAGAGGGTGGTGGCTGTGTGGAATGAGCTTCCAGCAGAGGTGGTGGAGGCAGGATCGATTTTAACATTTAAAAGTAAAGTGGATAGGTATATGGTCGTGAAGGGAATGGAGGGGTATGGTCTGAGTGCAGGTAGATGGGACTAGGGGAAAACAAATGGTCGGCATGGACTGGAAGGGCCGAGAGGGCCTGTCTCCGTGCTGTAATTGTTATATGGTTATATGGTTATCTCCAAGCTGCAGTTATGACATCCATCCGACATTCCATCAGAACCTGCAGATTAACAATTAATACAGTCATGTAATGGATGACTTCTGCTGTTACTGGATGTACCAGCAATTACTGCACCTGGGATTTGTTATGAATGTCTAAATCATCATTCTGAGCACCAATGGGAACAATGGCTGTGTAGTAATGGTCGCTAGATAAGGGACGTATCAGATATTAAACTGATAAGAACAGATACTACACTTGATCTTAGCCAAAAGGCCGAGAAGCAATATCAGTTTGGAACCACCAAACGCCTGCGACGGAGACTTGCTCTATTTTGGTGACACATTGCCTAATCAGGCAAAATGGCGAAAACATAAAAAAACTACACTTTCCCAATGTAGCGAGAATGCATCCACCGCTAATGCTCCTGGGTCTGGCTCCCATGAGACACATTTAGACCACTGGAGATTTAATCCAGACACAACTGATCAACATTTGGTACTCATACTGTCTGACCATCTTTTTAAAACTTTTTGAATTTTAACATTCATTGTGTATTGTCATTGAACTTTCATGATCTGTTGTCTTACCACAATATTGTCTTCTCCCACAGCTGTGGTATTGTCTACTCGTAATTGAACATGTAAGTTCTTTATTGTAGAACAAACAGCTATCAATGCATAAAATGCCCCCAATAACTCCAAATAATTCATACCATGTGTTTGGAGAATTAAATCGTCTTGGACAGTCCATCGACCACCACAACTGGTGTCGCTGTCCTTGGCTCCCCATCTGAGAGCACTCCCATCAGTCTGTAATACCACTGAAGACTACTGAACAAGCACATTTTTACTTCTAGTAACTTGTGCAACATTGAGAATCCATCATTGCAATTCAGCTCAACCTTTTTAGTTGGTAACTGCATGGACCTAATCAATGACCTACACGCTTTTTACGGTTATTCTCTGGTCTTTGCAGACTTTGATCACTTTACTTTACCACTATCACTTTACCAGTAACTGTAGCTACTTCTTGGATGGTGGGATAATGTTTTTTACCAAGACAAGTACAGGCATTTGTAACATCCCCAACCTTAATTGTTGGTAAAGTTACTGACATATCAACTGTATTAATGACAAACCCCAAATAATCAATTGTTTGGGATGCCTGTAACTTACATGTTGTTTGGATGTACAGAACCTTAGCCTTTCAATGGTTGCTGAACCCAGTTCTTCAGCTGTCTCCCATTTACAATTAACATATCCTCTAGATAAGTCATTACAATGTGATTCTGGGACTTCCGGTGGCATCAATGGTGGGGTGAGAGACGTTGCTGTTTCGCTCTGCTCCCGAAGAATGTTTTAATGTGCTAAAATATGAGTTGGAAGACGGGGGAGTTCTGAAAATAACTACCGGAGCTGCTATTTAATTGTGTGTTATCCAAAATCCTGCTGATAACAGAGAATAATTGCAGTTTTAAATGAAAAGACAGAAACTTTGCCAGAAGCCTGCAAAAGCAAAAGCCGCTTCTAGACCTGCTACAAGAGCCTACTTGAAAAAAACTGAAAAGACTCCTCAATCCCCTCAAACATCAGCTGGAAATTCAGAAGAAGAAGTTTTTCTGAAATCCTTCAACAGAATTGCCTTTAATGGAGGAACAAATGGAACATAGAAACATAGAAACATAGAAATTAGGTGCAGGAGCAGACCATTCGGCCCTTCGAGCCTGCACCGCCATTCAATATGATCATGGCTGATCATCCAACTCAATATCCTGTACCTGCCTTCTCTCCATACCCTCTGATCCCTTCAGCCACAAGGGCCACATCCAACTCCCTCTTAAATATGGCCAACGAACTGGCCTCAACTACCTTCTGTGGCAGAGAATTCCACAGATTCACCACTCTCTGTGTGAAAAACGATTTTCTCATCTCGGTCCTAAAAGACTTCCCCCTTATCCTTAAACTGTGACCCCCTTGTCCTGGACTTCCCCAACATCGGGAACAATCTTCCTGCATCTAGCCTGTCCAACCCCTTAAGAATTTTGTAAGTCTCTATGAGATCACCCCTCAATCTTCTAAATTCCAGCGAGTACAAGCCGAGTCTATCCAGTCTTTCTTCATATGGAAGTCGTGCCATCCCAGGAATCAGTCTGGTGAACCTTCTCTGTACTCCCTCTATGGCAAGAATGCCTTTCCTCGGATTAGGAGACCAAAACTGTACGCAATACTCACCAAGACCCTCTACAACTGCAGTAGAACCTCCCTGCTCTTGTACTCAAATCCTTTTGCTATGAATGCCAACATACCATTCGCTTTCTTCACAGCCTGCTGCACCTGCATGCCTACTTTCAATGACTGGTGTACTATGACACCCAGGTCTCGCTGCATCTCCCCTTTTCCTAATCGGTCACCATTCAAATAATAGTCTACCTTCCTGTTTTTGCCACCAAAGTGGATAACCTCACATTTATCCACATTATACTGCATCTGCCATGCATTTGCCCACTCACCCAGTCTATCCAAGTCATCTTGCAGCCTCCTAGCATCCTCCTCACAGCTAACACTGCCCCCAGCTTCGTGTCATCCGCAAACTTTGAGATGTTGCATTTAATTCCCTCGTCCAAATCATTAATATATATTGTAAATAGCTGGGGTCCCAGCACTGAGCCTTGCGGCACTCCACTAGTCACTGTCTGCCATCCTGAAAAGGACCCGTTCACTCCTACTCTTTGCTTCCTGTCTGCCAGCCAGTTCTCTATCCACATCAATACTGAACCACCAATACCGTGTGCTTTAAGTTTGTATACCAATCTCTTGTGTGGGACCTTGTCGAAAGTCTTCTGAAAGTCCGGATATAACACATCCACTGCTTCTCCCTTATCCACACTACTAGTTACATCCTCAAAAAATTCAATGTCCAATGACTTCACCACTTTCCAAATGCGCTGCTATCCCATCTCTAATAATTGACTCTAGCAGGGTACACAAAAAGCTGGAGAAACTCAGCGGGTGCAGCAGCATCTAAGGAGCAAAGGAGATAGGCGACGTTTCGGGTCGAGACCCTTCAGAAATTGACTCTAGCAGTTTCCCCACTACCGATGTTAGACTAACTGGTCTGTAATTCCCCGTTTTCTCTCTCCCTCCCTTTTTAAAAAGTGGGGTTACGTTAGCTACCCTCCAATCCTCAGGAACTACTCCAGAATCTAAAGAGTTTTGAAAAATAATCACTAAGGCATCTGCTATTTCTGGGGCTACTTCCTTAAGTACCCTGGGATGCAGCCTATCTGGGGAATTATCGGCCTTTAATCCATTCAATTTACCTAACACCACTTTCCGGCTAACCTGGATTTCACTCATTTCCTCCATCTCATTTGACCCCCGATCCCCTGCTATTTCCGGCAAATTATTTATGTCTTCCTTAGTGAAGACAGAACCAAAGTAGTTATTCAATTGGTCTGCCATGTCCTTGTTCCCCATGATCAATTCACCCGTTTCTGACTGCAAGGGACCTACATTTGTTTTAACTAATCTTTTGCGCTTCACATATCGATAAAAACTTTTGCAGTCAGTTTTTATGTTCCCTGCCAGTTTTCTTTCATACTCCATTTTCCCTTTCCTAATTAAGCCCTTTGTCCTCCTCTGTTGGTCTCTGAATTTCTCCCAGTCCTCTGGTAGGCTGCTTTTTCTGGCTAATTTGTACGCCTCATCTTTTTCTTTGATACTATCCCTGATTTCCCTCGTTATCCACGGATGCGCCACCTTCACTGATTTATTCTTTTGCCATACTGGGATGAACAATTGTTGTAGTTCATCCATGCAGTCTTTAAATGCCTTCCATTGCATATCCACCGTCAACCCTTCAAGAGTCAATTGCCAGTCCATCTTGGCCAATTCACGTCTCATACCCTCAAAGTTACCTTTCTTTAAGTTCATGACCCGTGTTTCTGAATTAACAATGTCACTCTCCATCCTAATGAATCTGGAAAAGTCATTATTAGCTTCAGTCACTGAAGTTATTTCTAAAGTGATACGAGAGGAGAATCTCGCGCTGGACAAAAGCCTCTCTGAAAAAATTAAACAAGGTAATGATACGCTGATGGGGAAAATTGATGACTTAACCAAACGTGCGATCGAAGTTGAGGAGGATTTAAACAAAAAAATTAAGCGGGTTGATAAGGATTGTAATAAAAAACTGGATGCAATGCTAAAATCTACTGAGGCGGCTATGGAAGGAATGGACAATACGATAACTGAGATGGCTAAGGAGATAAAGAGACTAAAAAAGGAACAAGAAAGTACTGGGAGGGAGCATGCTAAAATGAAGCATAAATGTATGGACTTGGAAGCAAGATCAAGGAGACAAAATTTGAGGATAATTGGAGTAAAAGAGGAAAGGAGACTGGACAAAACTTTCAGGAGTTTGCTGCCAATTTACTCAAACATGTACTTAAGCTGCCTGAAGCCCCGAGAATAGATATGGCTCACCGGGTCCGACGTAAGGCTCAAGCAAGCTTAACTGCCCCCCCCGAGACAGATTATTCTGAAATTCTATGACATTTCAACCCTGGAAGGAATTATGAAAAAGATTCCATTTGGTGTGAATTTGATGGTTTGGAGAAGACAAACTAAGATTCTTCCGTGATTTTCCATGGAAAAGAGGGACAAGTTTACAAACACGAGAAGGCTACTGAAAGAGGTCTCGGGAGTAAGATATGGGATAGAATATCCCGCTAAATTGAGAATTTCTTATAACCATGTTGAAAGTGCATTCACGGATACAGAAGAGGCATTTAAATATGCACAAAGTATCACAAAGGAGGTCTACTGATCATTAGGAGTTGGTCTCCTACAATAACATCGAGGAGAAACGACAAAGAAAGGATTGTGTCTCTTTTTTTTAACATACAAAAAAGACTGCTCTTGTTAAAATGGCGAACCGTCCTCGAGGCGTTGTCTAGCATTTTATCTTTGGAATGTTAATTCAAGGTCAGATTTTATGTTTCATCTCAACAAAGGACTGACAAAGAAGAGAAACTGTGGCGGGGAAAATAAATTGAGAATATAGTGTAATATAGAATATTATCAGTGGACGTACATAGAAATTTATGATTTAAGAAACATATAATTACATACTAACATAAAATATAATTAATAAAATTGGGTAATATTAAGGCATAGCTTAACTATAGCTGATGTTTATTTCATGATGTTAATTATTTGCTAATAAGAATAACAAGTTAAATATGATTGATAAGTATTAATAACATATTAACAAATTTTATGGATATAGTAGACTTAGTCTAGATTGCGCGTAAAGGGGGGGGAGGAGACTCAGATACTTGGAAGTTATCCAAGGGTCTGAATCTGGTTAACCATTTGGAACCTGCTGTTGTCTGATACAAAAGCGTGAGACTTAATTGTAATAAATCTAGGCATATTGATAGATATGGATATATAATTAACATAATTATTGTTATATCTAAGTATATAATTAATGTTGGAAACTACTTTTTATTTTGTTTTTCCTCTTTGAAGATACATTTCTAATCTAGCTAGTGGAGTACGTTTTATTTTATATATATAATTTTGAACTTTGTATCGCTCTCTCTTCCAATTAATAATAATTGGTCAAGGGGAGCAGAGCGAAAAATATAAAAACATCTACGGAAGTCAATAAGAATTTTTCTACCACCTGTGGGTAGTTTGTTTTTAATTATAATATATTTATTTTTGGATTTTATAATATCGCTTTTTGTTTGTTAATTATCTTTTCACGACTCTACACTTTCTGGTCTTTTTCAACGTTTATTCTGAAGGGGAGATGCCAACAAAACTTAACAGCTGGGAATGAGCATCCTACATCTGGAGTTATAAGGTTCTTGGTTGCATCATATGAAGTAAAGGTATTAACATGATTCATAATGTAAGACGATAAACAAAAGAAAACTGGAGGAATCACATTTTGTTGTTGGAACATAAGGGGTGCTAATGAACCAATTAAAAGGGGTAAGATCTTTGCCCAATTAAAAACCTTAAACAGTGATATTATTTTCTTACAAGAGACGCATCTGAAATATCAAACACAGATAAGACTGAAGGCAAATTGGATTGGGCAAACATACTACTCTTCATTTACTTCTAAATCTAGAGGCACGGCTATTATCATTCGTAAAGGTATACCATTTAAATTAAAGAATACTATAGCAGATAAAGAGGGGAGGTACGTCATTATCATGGGAGAAATTTATTCTACTCCACTTACTTTGATAAATATTTATGCTCCTAATTTTGACAACCCCCAATTCTTTAGTAAAATTTTGGATATAATTTCAGAACTTAATCATCAAAATGTGATAATAGAGGGAGATTTGAATTGTGTTTTAGATCTATATTTGGATAAATCAGCAAAACAAAAAAGGACTAACATAAAATCTAAAACGAGTGAACTCCTAAACACATACATGAAAAATACTAATATAACAGATGTATGGAGGATCACTAATCCAGTAGGTAGGGAATATTCATTGTATTCAACAGTACATAAAACATATTCACGTATTGATTATTTCTTAGTGGACACAAAACTAATTCCATATACATATAATTCTAAATATCATAATAGTATTATTTCTGATCATTCCCCGTTAACTTTTTCTTTAAAATTAGAAGGAATGCCTGATAAAAATTCGTTTTGGAAGTTTAACCCCTAAATTATAAATAACTCACAAAGTTGCACATATTTAAAAGAGCAGATGAGATCCTTCTTTGAGACAAATGATACACCAGATATTTCACCCTCCTTATTATGGGAAACTTTTAAGGCATTTATTATAGGAACTATAATCTCATATCAAGCTTTCCAAAATAAAAAGAATAATACTGAACAATTGCAGTTAGAACAAGAAATTAGACAATTAGATTTAGAAAATGCCAAAGAACCAACTATAGATAAACCTAATAAGATAATAATACTAAAATATAATTTAAATTAAATTTTATCGGCCAGAATAATAAGATTATTTCAAATTACAAAACAAGAACATTTTGAATTTGGTGATAAACCTCATAAACTCCTAGCACGCCAACTGAAAAAACAGGAAACAGAAAATACAATTACTAAAATTAAATCAGACAAAGGGGAATTACTAACACTACCTAAAGATATTAATAAAAGATTTGCTCAATTTTATCAAAACTTATATACATCGAAAACCTCTGCAAATAACACTCAAATTACAAATTTCTTAGATAAGTGTAATCTTCCAAAATTAAATATAGTGGAACAAGAGGCATTAGGAGCTCAGAATACACTACAGGAAATAGAAGAAACAATTAGTTCATTGAAGAATGGCAAAACGCCAGGACCAGATGGCTTTAGTAATTAATTCTATAAAATATTCTACGACATAATTTCTCCACGGTTGCAAGATTTATATATTTCCACTTTTAAAGAAAATAAACTACCAGAAACACTAACTGATTCAACTATTAAACTTATACCAAAAAAGGATGAAGATCTAGAAGACCCAGGCTCATATAGAGCTATTGCACTCCTAAATACAGACCAAAAAATATTAACAAAGACCCTAGCGAGAAGATTGAGTAAATATGTTAGTAAACTAATAAATCCGGACCAAACAGGGTTCATACCAAAGAGATACTCATGTAACAATTTGAGACGGCTGTCTAATATAATGTACTCACATAATACTGAAGAAGAACTAGCAATTATTTCATTGGATGCAGAAAAAGCGTTCGATCAAGTAGTATGGCAATATTTATTCAAAGTATTGGAAAAATTTAACATGGGAGATAATTTTATTTCATGGGTCAAATTATTATATGATAAGCCGACAACTAGAATACTGACTAATAATATATTATCCCCAAAATTCCAATTAGCAAGGGGCAATAGGCAGGGGTGCGTGCGCATTATCGCCCTTGCTATTTGCACTAGTGGCCTTTAGCGGAAAGCCATCCGAATATTCATGGGTATATTCCCAAACACTCAAATAATAAAATTTCATTATATGCAGATGACATATTATTATATATTACAAATTCGCAAATTAGCATAGCAAATATACTAAATTTAATAGAGGAATTTGGTTATTTTTCAGGATATAGAATAAATTGGAACAAAAGCAAAATTATGACAATAAAACCTCAAGAGTCGACACATCTTTTGAAATTCCCTTTTAGAATTACAACAGAAAAATTTAAGTATTTGGGCATCCAAATTACTAGGAACTATAAATCATCACTCAACACAAACTATATGCCTTTATTAACTAAATTAAATGGGTTGATTAGATTTTGGAAGACACTGCCAATGTCTTTAATAGGCAGAATAAACGTGGTAAAAATGATCTTCTTACCACAAATATTATACCTATTTCAATCAATACCAATATACTTACCTAAAAAATTCTTCCAAAAATTAGATTCTGATATTATAAACTTCATATGGGATTATAAATCACACAGAATTTAAAATAAACACTTGTGTAAATCTAAAGAATCAGGGGGACTGACACTCCCTAATTTATTGTATTATTATTGGGCAGTGAATATTAAAAATATAATCTACTGGTTGGACAGTTCTGCCCAACAGATAGATTGGATTTGAATGGAGAAAGAGATTGTTCACCTTATAATATAGGAGCGATCCTTCTTTCCCTGATAAAACTGAACAATATAATATACAAGAAGAATCCAATTATTCATAGTATAATACGAATTTGGAAACAAATAAAATTAACTTTAAAATTAAGAAAATTTTCACCTCTTTCTCCAATAGCTAATAATCCCTCATTCAACCATCCATTATTGATAAAACGTTTATCCATTGGGAAAGAATAGGAATTAAAATGATGGGAGATATGTATGAAATGGGAACATTTTTATCATTCCAACAACTACAACTAAAATATAATTTGAAAAGTAATCAATATTTCAAATACCTTCAAATTCAAGATTATTTGAAAAAGTATATACCAGGATATCAAACTTTAACCCCAGATCTATTGGAGGAAGGAATGAATAGAAAGGCAGAATCAAGCAATTTAATATCTTACTTATATAATATAATTATAAATATAGGAACGCCAATGACAGAGGCAATTAGAAGAGACTGGGAACAAGTGTTATTGATAAAAATTCCGAATGATAGATGGGATAAAAATTTGTTACATGTAAACAAATGTTCAATGAATGTAAGACATAACCTAATTCAATTTAAAATTTTACATAGATTATATTATTTGAAAACAAGACTGAATGAAATATTTTCAAATGTTTCCCCCATCTGCGACAAATGTCTAACTCAAAATGCCACTATAGCACATTCCTTTGTCTCTTGTACAAAACTGTATAAATTTTGGAATTAAATTTTTTGGAATTTTTACAAAACTATTTAACACAAAATTGAACCCCAATACAGAATTGATTATCTTTGGATCAATGGAAGAGGGAAGTAAACTAACTATATTCCAAGAAGCTTTTCTTAATTATGGTCTAATAACAGCAAAAAAACATACTTAAATTTTGGAAAAACGCACCTACGCCAACATTCAAAATGTGGATCTCAAACATGTCTGAAACGCTACATCTTGAAGAAATGAGATTTCTCCTACTAGGCAAAGTAGACCAATTCTTAAAGATTTGGTCTCCTTTTATCAACTTTTTACAAGCATATGGTGCAACATTACATAACCTTAGAAATTAAATGGTTTAGAACTGGGCGACGGATGGGCAAAAATATGAGATAGGTAGATTTCTCCTAATCTTTCTTTTCTTTACTTTTTCCTTTTCTTTCAATCTTTTAACTTCTCATCTCTGTCCTTTATTTCTTTTGCTTTCTGTTTCTACTTTCTTGTCTATCTATTCTGACACTCTTTATTTATTTTTCTCTCACTGTTCTTTTATTATTGAACCAAAAGTATGAAGTTGTACAAGAATGAAAATATGTATTTATGTATTAGGTGCTTAAGTGCCAGACTATTGTACTTACTTCTAACAAAAATAAACATACACAATGTGATTCTGAGCCCTCATTAACACCAGTGCTGGTTTCAATAATTGTGTGAGCAATCTGAGGGCTGAATTTAACCCTTTAGGTAATTCCTTCAGCTGACCCATCCAATTAATTTAACTACCTGAATAATAAGGCATCTTTTTTAGGTCTAATAATAGCCATATAGCAGCCTTGTGATAACAACTTTGTTACAGTGTTGATGTGTACTTTTTAAAAATGCCTAGACTGAACTATAAATGTAAGTTTGTGAGTCCCAGAATGACTCTGCAACCCCCATACTTGTGTCTGGGATATATTATCTCTACCTGACGAGTTCCTGGTACATTCAAACACCAAGCCGATCAGATTTTATGCAGAATTACAAAACAATTGTAATCTTACATCCAACCAGAGTTTTTCCCAGAAATTCCATGTGTGATGGAATGACATTTCTGTACTTCCGTAAATGAACCAGAAGATCTTCTTCTCTTAATATAAGGGTTCATATTCAACCTGTTTGTTTTCTCAAAGCAGGGATGAGAAGTTTTATAAGGCAAATATCCTCAATTGTTTGGGCAGTTTTTCATCAATCATAAATCTGGTTATAGCTTGTCCACATAATCCTGCATTTTTTCGGTATAATGTTAGCCAAATGGCAATTTTCATTATACAATTGGGTTTGAATATGCATTGCAGAGTAACGCAAGCATGTCTTAAAAGTATTGGACATTATCAACCCATGTATGTCTTCCCCAAATGCAGTGATGCCAACTGAATATCAGCTAGAGGACATGCTGGAACACATTTCCTGTCCTCGCATCGTTACACTCATAGGTGCCCAATTACTGAGTTACTGTTGGCACCCTGAGCGAGGCACAATAGACGGGTGTTTTATATATTTTTTACTGTTTCAGTCACAACAGTTTCTTGGAGTAGGTGAGAAACCAAATAATGTGTGGCCACCAGGTTCATCCATAGTCTCACCAGTCCATATTGATATATCAAAACTTGGTGCTACATCGGGAACACCCGGAGTGTTTCTATTGTGCTCTGGTGTATACACATAAGTAGGGACACCAGCTTCAGGGTCAGTTTCACCCTGCCCTAGTACTCCCGAGTCTTTGCTCTAGGAGACTTCATCCAGACCTAAACAAGGCACTGGTGAATGAGATTCCCATTTTTCATAGGAACCATACTCAGTGTATGGAAACTCCTTTCGGAGTCTGCCTTAGAATCTCATGGGTCTTAAAACCCTTAATTGTTTAGAATTTTGAGCATTTTATCTTGCCTAAATACTTCATCCAGACCTATGTAAGGCACTGGTGAATGAGATTCTCATTCTTTATAGGCACCATACTCAGTGTATGGAAACTCCTTCGGAGCCTGACTTAGAATCTCATGGGTCTTTAGAACCCTTGACTGATTAGAATTTGGAGCATTTTATCTTGCTCTAGGGATCTCATCCAGACCTAACCAAGGTACTGGAGAATCAGAATCCCATTTTCATAGGCACCATACTCAGCGTATGGAAACTCCTTTGGAGCCTGCCTTACAGGAAGACATACCTGGGTCAAGAACCCTTGTCTAAGTCAAGTGTGGAGCATTTTCTCCATTTCCAGCCTCCCCCACATTCTTGTCCTCCCTTAGAGGAGAGTTACTTCTTTACTGTTTTGTATTTGTGCATAAACCATATATGTTTAAAATTATAATTCTGACAGGCACATTCTGCTTGCAGAATATTTGTAATAACCTCAGTATCACACAGAGTTATATACATTTCCATAAAGAAAACTGCATCTGGTAACATATACTCAGAGCAGACTTTATTTTACAATTACTGGGTATTTGGAGCCGGCATTTAGCGCAGCCGTTATCTCCAAACCCGATCTAAATAGCGGTAAAAAGCGGGAGCCGTCTTTTAAAGCAGCCCTTATCTCCCGATCCGATCAAAATCGGAAACTGCGGTTCCTGCGCGTTCTATTCAATTACCGCAGTTTAAAATACATTCACTCTAGCTGGCTCCGTATTTCGAGCCAGAGTTACAGAGTTTTTAAAAAATGTTCAAAATACATCAGCACTCTAGCTGGCTCTGCAGACTTACAGAGTTTAAAACCACTAGCAAGAAAGTTCAACAGCGACTTACCTGCAGGTTCAACTTACGCTGGTGGGAGCTGCGCTCTCCACCCTGTCAGAGCTTCACATGCGTCGACGTAATGCCGAGCATGCACCAGGCGGGGTCTTCTTCACGTAGTCACTCACATGACTCCGAAGTAAAATAGGCTTTTAAGCAGACACAGATCTGCAGGGAATAGAGGAATATGGATCACAGAGGATGTTAGTTTAATCTGACATCAGGTTGGGCATGGGCTGAAGGGCCTGTTCCAGTGCTGTACTGCACTAAAATACTTTTAATTCATCTTTTTTGTAAATGTTATACAGTAGAATAGTAAACTTTCCAATTAATTAGGTGAGTTTAAAGTGTGCATGGAAAATGGAACTTCCATTGATTTTGAATCGAGAAATATGTGCCTTGACACCAAACCATCTAGATTTCTAAACAATTTGATAGTGGTTTAGTGAAGTTTTGCTGCACTCAGTTTCTTAAGAGATATTTTGATATATATTAAATACATGATATATTTTGTTATGTGAAGAATTATAAGACAGAATGTGCAGATATTTGTGCTAAAGAAAAGCCGGTCATGTTAAACTGCTCTGCCGATGATAGCAATAGAGTAAAGTAAAGTAAAGTAAAGTATCCTTTATTGTCATTCAGACCTTTCGGTCTGAACGAAATTTCGTTACCTTGCAGTCATAACATATAATAAAAAACAAAACACGCAATAAACACATATTTAACATCCACCACAGTGAGTTCACCAGGCACCTCCTCACTGTGGTGGAAGGCAAAAGTCTTAAAGTCTTTGTCTTCTTCCCTCCTTGTTCTCCCTCTGTGCTGAGGCGATCCAAGCCCCCGGTGTTATTGTCCACTAGGCCCGCGGCCAAGCCTCCGAAACCGGGCTGCCGCCACCGCCATCGCCGGGACGCTGGAACACCGCCACAGATCTGAAGCAGGGTCCGCCGCTGGAATGCTGGAGCACCGCAGCTCTGAAGCCGGGTCGTCGCTGGAGCACCTCAACTCTGAAGCTGGGTCGCCGCTGGAACGCCGCTGGAACGCCGCTGAAGCACCGCAGCTCTGAAGCCGGGTCGCCGCTGAAGCACCGCAGCTCTGAAGCCGGGTCGCCGCTGGAACGCCGCTGAAGCACCGCAGCTCTGAAGCCGGGTCGCCGCTGGAGCACCGCAGCTCTGAAGCCGGGTTGCCGCTGGAGCACCGCAGCTCTGAAGCCGGGTCGCCGCTGGAGCACCGCAGCTCTGAAGCCGGGTCGCCGCTGGAGTTCAGCAGCTATGAAGCCGGGTCGCTGCTGAAGCACCGCAGCTCTGAAGCTGGGCTGCCGCCGCTGCTGGAAGCTGGAAGGCCGCCATAGGTCCGAGGCCGCCAGCTCCGCCATTAGGCCTCAGCACAGACGGAGACGGTGATGGGGGACACAACAAGAAAAGTCGCATCTCCCCCAAAGGGAGAGACTAAAACCCTGTTTCTCTCCCCCCCCCCCCCCCCCCCCCCCCCCCCCCCCCCCCCCACACACACACACATACACAGCCTAATAAACCAAAATTCTCACTAAAACAGACACAAGAAGACAAAAATAAAATTAAAGTCAGACGGACTGCAGGTGAGTTACTCTGGCACTTTGTGTCTTTTTTAGAAACCAGCATCTGCAGTTCCTTGTGCCTACAAGATAATATTATATTTTTTTATAAAATATACAAAACGAAGAACATTCTATTTAAGTAAAATACATGAATATATAAATCTTGATAAAATTCTCTATAGGAATAATAATACGCTTCATAGCGATTATGACTGTCCTCAATGAAATACATATCAGCATAATCCAACCAACTAAATCAGAGAGCTCAAATGAATACATTGTATTCATACATAGCCAGGGAAAACATAAACTCAGCATCTATCCTGTCAAGCCCCCTATGAATTTTGTATGTTTCAATAAGATCAACTTTCATTCTCCTACTGTAAACTCAAGAGAGTACAAGCCTAATTTGCTAAATCTCTCTTCACATGACAAATCTCTACCTGCCAAAACTCATGACATTGAAAACCTCTAAAGATGTGTTTGAGCTCTGCATTACATCTTTCCTTTGAATTAATTCAATTGCTCCAATAAATCTCATTGTTTCAAATATTAATAAAAGAAAAGTGTTAACCAAATATATTTAGTGTTTTCAAAAAAGATGATTTAATCAGATATATAATTTCTGAAACTGGTCATCATTTTTAACCCTAACAGTACTTGGTTGGTATTAGCAACAACTGCATAGCATATTCTAGGAATCATGAATAATGCTGTGTTATCTTCTCTAAGGCATGTAACACTTTGAATGCAATCTATACTCTTCATTGAGGCAGAGCCTCGGTGTCATAATGGTGTTGAATATTCTTTATAACCATCATGACAAAATTAGATTAAAGATAGCCAGGTTTGGTGGGTTGTTGTTTTATTAATGGCTTAGTGCAACCCCAACAGTAGCTGCTCAAATCCCAAAGGGATCAAGTCATTTTGAAAGTATCTTCTTTAAGGTATTGCACAGAGGCTGCTGAATCAGAAAATAGAGAAAACAAAGGTAAACAAGTAGTGAGCTTTGGCATTGCATGAAGCCTAGACAAAGAAAGGAGTGTTATACGAGATGTAGCTATGATTACACAGGGGATAACAAGAGTTAAAACTCTGCCAGGAGGCCATACCATGTTCCTCAGGTCACTAATTAAACTTCGCAAGGCCCAGCCAGACAAAAAGTACAAGCGGGCATTTTCTTCCATCTGTCCTGCAATTATTTAAAATGAATAGGTGACTTCATCTCCTTGCAGTGTTTGTAATTTTAGGACAATTGCCAAAGAAATATATTTCAGACTATTCAAAGACGTCATTCAAGCTGTGTTGACATTAAAATTACCAGAGCTAACATTCACCTGGAACATAGTCACTCTTTCTTTAGGATCAACTGTATGTATTTAAATGGTTTGGAGATTTGAACCGCGATTAATTGGAAATTACAGCCATCCATCATCTTTTCCACTTTTTGCAACAAGCAATATTCGTATCCATAAAAAAATATTTTTACACAATCAAGGTCACTTGCAATGATTTTCTGGGAACCCTTTCAGGCTGTTAACATTTCTAATAACTTGTCAGTGGTGGTACCCAAGTACTGCTAACTACAAGTACAATTCTTGAACTGAGGTGGGAAATGCTGATAACCCGTCTCTCAAATTGCTTCGTTGTCTGATTCCATTAAATCAATGGCCACTTTACATCTGCAAAAATATTGTGAAAAAGCTAATTTTGTTTGTTCTGAGCTGAAGCAGCAGGGCTTCTTGGTTGTCAGTTCCTGAACTGAGTTATTTTGTTAAAATCCCCCACTGGGAGATGGATTGAAATGTTCTGTAAATGAAGATATTAAAAGTTAAATTTGCTTTACAAATTCCTGCGCAGCAGTAATAACATTTGTCTCGAGTAAGGATTTTTCAATTTTGAAAAAAATGTTTTACAGCCATTGAGACAGATGAGATAATAGCATAGCATTTCTATATTAAAAGAAATTGCAAATTTGACAGATTTATTAACACCTGTATCATTAAAATGTATTCATTGTTTTAAAAAAGGGGCTCGCATGTTAAAGTACCTTTCTCATTTTATCCCAAAGGGATCTACAGCTAGCTTTAGAAGATTAGTGACTATTGTGATGCGCAGCAATATCCCACAGAGAGCAACATGATAATAATGAGAATATTTTTATACTTGTTTTCAGGATGTGGATGGCAAGGCCATCATTTATTCCTCATCTATAATTGCCGTTGAAGAGTTAAGGGGTGTCCCACTTACGCGACCTTTACAGCCGACTGCTGGCACCCGTGATAGGTCACCAAAATTTTCAACATGTTGAAAATTCAGCGGTGACAAGAAAGATGCTACGACTCTTTGGAGACCTCTCATGACCATAGGAGACCTCTCACGACCATACAGGTGACCCCTGGCGACATGTCGTGGGTGACCTCTCACAACCATAGGAGACCTCTCATGACCATACAGCCTGTATGGTCATGAGAGGTCTCCAAAGAGTCATAGCGTCTCTTTTTGGTCACCGCTGAATTTTGAACATGTTGAAAATTTCGGCAACCTATCACGGGTGCCGGCAGTCGCCTGTAAAGGTTGCATAAGTGGGACAGGCCCTTAAGTCACAAGCCCTCTTCTTGAACTACTGCAGCCTGCCTAACTCCAGCAGTATTGATGGGCGTGAGGGAGAAAGATTCAGACCCAGTAACAATAAAGGAATATGTTTTAGTTTT
Source organism: Okamejei kenojei (assembly GCA_035221665.1). Lineage (NCBI taxonomy): Eukaryota > Metazoa > Chordata > Chondrichthyes > Rajiformes > Rajidae > Okamejei > Okamejei kenojei. The sequence goes on from CM069134.1 coordinate 59,272,537, forward strand.
GCTGACACAGGGATAAAGTTTGGCAAGGACGTTGAGAGAAACTTCTCTTGGATTTTTTGTGCCCACCTGAGAGAACAGATGTGGAAAAAAAACACAAAGTGCTGGTATTAACTCAGCGGGTAAAATGGCATCTCTGGAGCACATGGATTGCTGAAGTTTTGGCTTGGGACCCTTCTACAGGCTAGTTGAAGAGCAAGAGAGCAGAATGAATCACGGAGGAAGCGTAGTGAGAGAGGGTCTCTCAGAACCAGTTGGAGAGAGAAGGAGAACTTCTTCGAAATAGACATACTTTGAGGAGATATTGCAATGAAGCAGTTAAATGTAAATACAAAAGACTGCAGATGCTGGTTTACAAAAAAAACACTAAGTGCCTGAGTAACCCTTCCATTGACTCCATTTATACCTCAAACTGCCTCAGCATGGCCAGCAGCGTAAACAAGGACAAGTTGCACCCTAGCCACTACCTCCTCCCCTCTCCCATTGGGTAAAATGTCTAGAAGTGTGAAAATGCACACCTCCAGATTCAGGGATAAATTCTTCCCAGCTGCTTTCAGGCAATTGTGTCGCCCTATCACAACAAGAGAACAGTCCTGAACTGCTATCTACCTCATTGGTGACCCTCACACTATCTTTGATCCAGGCACGTGCCGTGAGTAATTACTCAGGCTAGGCACTCAGTCCGCTAAAAAGAATATTAAACCGCGCATGCGCAGATTGTTCGCTCCCATTAAATAAATAAATAAATAAAAACAGTGACATTTCAATTTGCCCAAGGCTTCCTAGTCCTGGACCAATTGGGGGAACAGTTCCTTTCACAGCGTGTGGAGAGTCTGTGTCAGGGGTAAAGTTGTGGGGAGGGCACGAGTGTTGACAAGGAAGGTGTTGGGGATAATGGCAGAAACTTACTCACTCACTGCTGCCGCAGCTCTCCGGGCACGAAGCCCCCGCACTGAAGCTGGGGATAGAAGCAGCTCGGGTAGCTACGAGCGGCCGCCGGTACCCGACAGCAGAACCGGCCACCACTGCAGCGCCTTCTGCCGGCCTGCTCACCTCTGGCAGTGCTCTCCGTCGGAACACCTGTCACCTGCCGTTCACCGATTTTGCTCATGTCAGCGGCTTCCTGCAAATCCTTCACAGCCGAGTAACCTCAATCGCGCTGTCGGAATGTAAGGATATGAGTGAGGCCAGCGAGCAGCAGGAGAGTGGTTTGTAGACGGAGAGCTGCCAGAGGTGAGCGGGGACCGGCAGAAGGAGCTAAGGTGGCGGCCGGTTCCGCTATCCGGCCCGGTGGCCGCTCAGCCACCCGAGCTACTTCTCTTCCCACCCCCCCCCCCACCCCCACCCTGGCCTCAATGCGGTGGCATTCCACGCCTCCGTGCAAGGAGCGTCGCAAGTGGCATTATCCCAATCCCCTCATTCATAACTTTCGTGCCCTCCCCGCAACCTTACCCCGGGCCACACTCACCAAATACTGTGAAAGGAGCTCTCCCACACCCCGGGAAATACAGTATTTAAAAACATAAACACAAAATGTACTTACCACATTATTGGTACACAAGCTCCATTCTTCTCTCTTTGTTACCTAACATACACTTAAAATATTGACAAACCATATTTGAAAACCCCGCCAAGAAACTTGCTCTGTGCATGCGCAGTAGACCGATGCGCATGCGCAGTGCTGCAAAGGCAGAATTTCTGCTGCCTTCAGCCCCGATTATCATTGACGGCTTCAGACAGCGGTGACGGCACGTGGGTTGCACAGAGCTTCCCGTGTTACAAGCGCTGTGGATGAAAGGCATGGAGAATTATGCCTACCTAAGAGATCGATCTCTTACATAGGCATAATTCTCCCATGCCTTTACTATTTATATTTAGTTATTACCATGTTATAATTTTAGTCAGGGTAGGCAGTGCCTACCTTGCCTACCCTGACGGCATGTGCCTGCTTTGATTGGACTTCACAGGCTTTACCGTGCACTAAACGTTATTCCCTTATCATGTATCTATTCACTGTAAATGGCTCGATTGTAATCATGTATTGCCTTTCTGCTGACTGGACAGCACGCAACAGAAGCTTTTCACTGTACCTCGGTACACGTGACAAAACACTAAACTGAACTAACTCATCTGGTGTAGAGGACATGGTTAGATGACTTTTCCAGTTGGGAGCCTTCTTCAGACAGAGGAGACCACAGTTTAATTTCCCATTAATTAAATCCATTTGATATTGGATGTAATGTAAGAATTGCATTATCTTTTAAAAAATACTTTGCTTAATTATTCAGCTATAAGGCATGCACAACTCATTATGCCAGTAAATTGCTACAAACAAAATAAACTATTCAATCAAGTGAATAAAGAATTTACTTTTTGATTGCATTATTTATTCATGGAGATTTATGAACAGAAGTTCAGTGGCTGGCTTAATTTCAGTTAAGAACAAGCTGCCAATTTTTAGTTACTGGGAAATGGTGCTTAAAATGGTGGCCGTAGTTGAAATATCCAAACTCCAAACTTCAAGCTTCAAGCTCCAAGCTACAAACTCCGAGCTACAAACTCCAAACTCCAAGCTCCTAGCTCCGAGCTACAAACTACGAGCTCCAAGCACCAAAACCCAAGCTCCAAACTCCAAGCTCCAAGCTTCAAACTCCAAACTATGCATCATAACATTTTGTCCCATGCAAACTACAAATCTCAACCTAAAATTTGTAAAGCTTCAACATTGATCTAGTTCTTCATTTTATAAAATAAATGAATATATGTGGCGTATTAGGTTTCATTGCTGATTAGGAAGTGTGGAAAGGATTTTATTGAATCAAAGTATTCGCATGGATGTCATCATAAGTTATTTAATAATGAATCACTTAACGCAATTAGCTTTCAGGATGGTTTTAATAATGCTATTGATAGCAAGATATTTTTTTTTTGTAGGTGAGCTGCTAAAATGTGATAAAGATTTAAACATTGTTCTCTGCAAAATGTGCTCATATTAAATTGGGCAATATTGCCCCATGGTGGAATTTGTTGAAGAAGAATCTTCGAAGGCGGAATTAATAGTTTCTTTGCTCACGCTCCTCTGCAAATAGTTGCCTAAATCAAAACAACTCATTGAAATGTAACCATCCTCATTCGCATTCCTCCCCACACTCACTACTGGTACTCATTGCCACATTTATGCCAACTATAAACTTCTAAAAGATCACCAAAAACGACACCTCTGGCAGAGTTTTCAACCCCATATTTACCTTGTAGAAACAAAGAATTGGAGATGCTGGTTAATACACGGAAGAACACAAAGTGCTGGGGTAACGCAGCAGCTCAGGCAGCATCTCTGGACAACATGGATAGGTGACATGTTGGGTAAAGACCCCTTTTCACCTTAAAGAAGGGTCTCAATACGAAACATCGCCTATCCATGTTCACCAGAGATGTTGGTTGACCCGCTGAGTTAATCCAGCACTTTGTGTCAGTTCCCATATTTACCCCAGCCACCACCTCAGAACGCGTAGAACTGGGAAACTGAGGGGGGTGCAGAAAGGTTGGGCAAGAGAGGTTGGGGTAGCAACAGTCTACCCCAAGCAACTGCCTAAAGCAGGTGTAGAAAGACTGTCTTGACAGATCACCTAAGATTACCCGAGCAAATGAATGTAAAATATATTTTCTGGCTGTAGTGGCCTATTTTGGCTTATTTTCCCAAAATTCTAATATTTTGCCATTATTCTATTTTATTCTGGCTTATTTTGTGTGTCATTAATTATGGCATTTGTCTTTAAATTTTAGACTGCCCATTATTATGTGGTTGGGATTTATTACGTAGTCAGGGGCTGGGTTTGCGGCTGGGTTTCTTGCGCAGAAGCTTAGGTTTAGCCTAGTTTTAGAACAACATGGTAGAAGGAACACTCTTCGAACATGTAGAGTTTTGCCGAGGCATGAGGAGTTTTATAACGTTTAAAAGTGCTATTCTGGAGTTTGATGAAGATTAAAGTGTACGAGTCAGAGAAGAAGGTCGGATGAACATCTTATTGTTTTTCTTCAACAATAAAGAAACTATTAATCAAACTATTAATCAAAAGACTGTGTTATGAAGATTTATCTGTTGAGAAGCTCTGAAGGTCTCACGGAGAGCTCACATGCTTCTAAAGCCATGTAGTCACTTAAGTGGCTAGAGGGAGTAATCTCTTGAATGATATAAAAATCTGCCATTACATAAAGTCGAAGGTTACCTCTGACAGGAGGTGAGAGCCAGTCCCAGAGAGTGGGACAGAAGACTTGGCTTTGATGAGACACATTCCTTTTGAACTAACGTCAACATTAACTTTGTGGATGTTGAGGGATCTTGTCTGGAAATCCAATTTGTTATTGTTCTTGAGAAAAGATGTTTATAAACAAAACCAAAGCAGACTGAACAAGTCCTTGTTTGTTCAATTTAAAGACTTGGCAATCTGCCAAGACCTGTTTAAATCCATGGATGGAATAGAGCCGTCAGAGGAACCACTAGGTGGCAGAGCCAGACTAAAGTATCGAGAAGATACAGATAATACCCAAGCTGCCTACCTGAAAGAAACCGGGAAATAGAGAAACAAGTTATGGAAACAGGTTACCAAAACAATTGTGAAACACAAGAAACTGACTTCCGGTGGCGCTATGGAGGGCTAGAGGACAACGCCAGCCAGCTCAGTGAAAAAAACGGGGAAAAACGGGGGATTAACGGACCTACCTGCTGCCTGCTGCTTGCTGCCTGCCGTTCCTGCATTGACTGTTGTGAGTGGCATTATCAGGCGTGTGACTAGTTATGTCTACAACACGCAGCCCTACCGATAATCAGAAAAGTCGACCAACCCGGCAGAGACTGGCAGAAGGCCCAACTGAAGCCTCGGACTCAGGTAGGACCTCATCCCAGGAAGATGTATCGAAAAGAACAGGGAAAAAAGCGGAAAGTGAAGAATTGAAAACTTTCATTTCTCGCGAGATTGCTGGTTTAAGGGAAGAAATAAACTAGATGAATACTCAAATGAAAGAATTTCAACAGGAAACGAATTCAAATATTAATAATAAGACCAAGAAAATATCAGAAGATTTGAAGAAGGAAATTACAGAAATGATGAACGAAATGAGAAAGGAGATGGATAATAAAATTGAAAAGGTCAAAAATGGCTTTGAAAAAAGGCTGAAGCCTATGGAAGAGGTACTGGAACAACAGACGGTCGGTATAAAAGGCCTTGAAGAACTAGCTGCTACCAGTGCTATGACTACAGCAAAGGTGATTACAGAAAACGAACGTCTAACGAACTTACTGACTAAAATATCTGAGAAATGTACTGAGCTAGAAGGTTGCCAGAGAAGACAAAACCTAAGAATTGCAGGTATTCCTGAAGGACGAGAGAAAGATGAAGATCCTCGAGAATTTACTGCAAACTTATTACAACATGTTTTATCTCTGGAACAAAAGCCTTTATTAGCCCGTGCTCACAGAGTCAGAAGACGTCAGACAAGAGCAAATGCCCCTCCAAGACAAATGATTATAAAGCTACAATACGACTTTGTCTTGGATGAGATAATGCGGAAATCCTCGAGAAATAGAAATCTGGAATTTGAAGGTCACAGGATCAGTATCTACCGAGATTATCCTGCAGAGGTTTCCAGGAAACGGAAAGCATTCAACGAGGCTAAAAGTTTTATGAGTGGCACACCTGAAATATGGCCTGAATTACCCAGCTATTCTAAGAGTTACCTTCAAAAACGAGGAGCATTTCTTTTCCAACCCAGCAGCAGCAATGGACTTTGCGCGCCAGATCCAGACCTGAGAAGCAGCTACTTTCAAATATATTGACTCTTAAGAATGCTACAAGAATCTCCAAAACTTCGCAACACTCCACAAAACAATGCAGGACTGGACTGAACTGGGCAACGTTGGATGGAAGTCGGAGAAAGAAGTGGATCGGAAAACTTCACTTGGATACTAATAACTAACATCATTACACTATTAATATAAATAACTAACACATATTACAGACACACCGTGGTATTTTTACTAACACCATTTTTACTAATTAATATTAATCACTATTACTAATAATTAATGATTTTCTATGTTGGAATGAATAGAGTTAAAATTAGGGATTGATTTCATTTGGATATTTTTTTTTTTTTTTTGCCAGCAATTTTTATTTACATTCTTAATTTCTGTTTTCTTTTTGTTGGATGGATTTTTTTCTTTTTTCTTTTTATCTTTTTTTTGTGTTCTTTCTGTTTAAAATTGTTAGATTTTTAATTAAGTTCTAAATATGTATTTTGATATCTTCTTTTTTTTTGTTCTTCTTGTTTATAATAATTAGATTTTTAAATAAGTCTTAAATAATTGTATTTCTATACCTTTAATTGTTATAATTTAAATATGCCTTTACTAAATAAGTCTTTATTTTTATCCCTCTTTTTTCCCTTTCCTTTTTTTTTCTAATGCTACACCCCCGGTAAAATATTTTTATGGAATAACAATTCCAAAAACCTGGGAGCTGGTTAAGTTACCAACATCAACGACGGAAGTCGGTAGATGGTTAGCCATGCTAGTATGGCTAGCACTAACTACAGCAACACTAGATGTAGTTTTTCCTTTCTTTTTGCACATTACTAACCTCTTAATCTATCCTTTGTTCTTTTCTTATATAATCTATTATGGTTTTTTTCAATTAGAATGGAGTTATATACTGGATCAATGGAGATATTTACGTGAGAGACATGTACGAGACTTAAAATTCATCTATTCGATGTTCGGGTGTAAGGTCGGGTCTGATGTGCTGAACCATAGACTCTATTGCAGACCTCCATAGTCATAAGATGCAAGACCCAAAAATAAATATAGGGAATGAGGGAATAACTTTTTGTAGTTGGAACGTTAAAGGTATTAATGAACCGATTAAGAGAGGAAAGGTTTTTGCACATTTAAAGGCAAATAAAGCTGATGTGATTTTTATTCAAGAAACACATCTAAAAAAAGATTCTGAACATAGATTGAAAGCTAAATGGATAGATAAAATGTATCACTCTTCTTTTACACATAAATCAAGAGTTGTAGCAATATTATTTCGTAAAGGTATTTTATTTAAACATACATCAACTATAACTGATAAAGATGGAAGATATATTATCGTCATAGGAGAATTAAATACACAAAAAATGATTTTCGTTAATGTATATGGACCAAATTTTGATAGCCCATTGTTTTTTAAGAAGGTATTTAATAATATTCCGGAATTAGCACAACATAATCTAATAATTGGAGGTGACTTTAATTGTACACTAGATCCATACTTAGATAGATCTACAAGGCAAAGGAAAGTTAAATCACACTCTAGTGATTTATTAAATGCATATATGGAAACTACTAATATCAAAGATGTTTGGAGAATTGAAAATCCAACTGGACGAGAATACTCTTTTTACTCGTCAGTACATAAAACTTACTCAAGAATAGATTATTTTTTGGTGGACGCTAAACTTATCTCGCTTACTTATAAATCCCAATATCATAATATCATAATTTCTGATCATGCACCATTAACATTCAAGATCAAAATAAATGGTAAACTACAAAAATCAGAACAGTGGAGATTTAACCCACAAATATTAGAAAATAAAATTACCCGGGAATATATTACAGAACAAATTAAGATTTTTTTCGAAATAAATGATAAACCGGAAATATCTTGTTCCTTATTATGGGAAAATTTTAAAGCATACCTCCGGGGAATCATGATTTAATCTCAAGCATTTTATAATAAAAAGAAACCTAAGGAGCAGCAAGATTTGGAAAAGGAGATTAAACAATTAGATATACAGAATGCAATGAATCCAACTACTATATTACATAATAAAATTGCAGCATTGAAATATAAATTAAACAAAATATTTACAGACCAAGTCGTTAAATTTTATCAACATACTAAACAATTACAGTTTGAATTCGGTGATAAACCTCAAAAATTACTGGCTCGTCAACTAAGGAAAATGGAAGCTGAAAAAATAATTCATAGGATTAAATCACATAAAGGCGAACTGTTAACACAGCCTAAAGATATTAATGGACGATTTATGCAATATTATAAAAACTTATACACTGCGAAAACAACAGATAATAAAATAGGAATTGAAGCATTTTTTAAAAATTGTAACTTGAAAGGATTGGATTCACAAAATATAGAGTTATTGAATGCCGATATTACGATAAAAGAAATCCAAGAATCTATCAGATTACTAAAAAAGGGTAAAACACCGGGACCAGACGGCATTGGCTCGGAATTTTATAAAGTATTTTATGATCAGATTGTACCACGTTTGAAATTACTATATGATCATATATATACACAGCAAAAACTACCAGAAACATTAAATGAATCTATTATAACACTTTTACCCAAAATAAACAAAGACTTGGATGAACCAGGATCATTTAGAGCAATAGCTCTTCTAAATACTGATCAAAAGATATTAACTAAAATATTAGCACAAAGGTTAAGTTTAGTTGTTACTAAATTAGTTCACCCTGATCAAACAGGATTTATACCAAAACGATACTCTTCGTATAATTTGAGACGGTTATTCAATATTATATACTCGAAAAGAGATATTAATAAAGACCTAGTAGTTATTTCGTTAGATGCAGAGAAAGCCTTTGATCAAGTGGTATGGCCTTACTTGTTCTCGGTTATGGAAGCTTTAAAACTGGGAGAAAAGTTTATTAACTGGATCAAATTGCTATATACAAATCCGACAGCTCGAATAATAACAAATCAAATGTTATCACCTAAATTCAATTTATCTCGTGGTTGCAGACAAGGTTGTCCTTTATCCCCTTTATTGTTTGCATTGGCAATAGAACCATTAGCCCTGATGGTGAGATCACATCCGGAAATATATGGATACGATACTAGAGACACTAAAAATAAAATCTCTCTATATGCGGATGATGTGCTACTTTACATCACAAAACCAGAAACTAGTATCCGTAATTTGTTAAAATTAATAACTGAATTTGGATTCTATTCAGGATATAGTATTAACTGGAATAAAAGTGAACTTATGTCAATAACGGTAAACAATTTACATATATTACAACAATTCCCTTTTAAGATAACAAATGAAAAATTTAAATATCTTGGAATCTTTGTAACAAAAAGGTTTGACTCCTTATTTAAAGCTAACTTTCCACTATTATTGAACAAATTAAATAAGATGATAGGCAAAATTAATATAATAAAAATGGTGTTTCTTCCACAATTATTATACATTTTCCAATCCATCCCGATATATCTCCCTAAAAATTTCTTTAAAAAGGTGGACTCCTTAGTCACTAACTTCATTTGGGATTATAAGTGCCATAGAATAAATAAAAAATATTTATGTAAACCAAAAATAAATGGAGGTCTAGCTCTACCAAATTTTATGTTTTATTACTGGGCAGTTAACATTAAAAATATGAATTTTTGGTTAGAAGAAATAGATAATCAACCACTTGGTTAAATATGGAAAAAGAAGATTGTTCTCCTTTTGAAATTAGTTCTATAATATTCGCTAATACTAATTTAGCTAAGAAAACATATAGTGATAACCCAATAATAGGAAGTGGAATACGTATTTGGAAACAAATAAAGAAAACATTAAAATTAAAATCTATACCACTATCTCTTAGCATTGTAAATAATGTTACGTTTAAACCTTCAATGATGGATAAAGCTTTTTCACAATGGAAAAATAATGGAATTATTAAGATTGGGGATCTCTATAGGGAAAACTCCTTCCTTTCATTTCAAGACATACAACAAATTTATGGACTACAATCTAAAGAGTACTTTAGATACTTACAAATTAGAGATTATGTTAAAGCAAATACGCAAGAACTCAGAAATAGAAAGATAGAAATATTAGATGAATGTTTGAATAAACATCCGAATACAGAAAAAATGATTTCATATATATATAACATCTTATTGGAGGTGATGTTCCATCAACAGAAATACATAGACAATCATGGGAAAATGAATTATGTCAAACTATTAGACCAGAAATATGGGATGATAGTTTACAACATATACATCATTGTTCGCTAAATGCTAAACACTCTCTTATACAGTTTAAAATATTACATAGATTATATTATTCAAAAACCAAATTACATAATATGTTCCCAAAAGTATCTCCTATATGTGATAAATGTCAACATTTAGAAGCCAATCTGGCACACTCATTTACAAATTGTATAAAAATTACAAAATTCTGGATTGAAATATTTAGGATAATTTCGAATGTTGTTAATATATCTTTGACAAAGCCCGGATTCAAAGCTAATAATACTAGGAATATTGGAAACAGAACAAATAGTAACAACAAACCAGAGAATTTTTATTGATTATGGGTTAATAATTGGGAAAAAATTAATATTAAAATTTTGGAAAGGCCTTTCATCCCCTACAATCAAAATGCGGAATACAGAAATGTCGGAGACTCTTCATCTGGAGAGATTGAGGCTTGTCTTAATGTTCAGGTTAGATCTCTTCAGAGGGATATGGTCTCCATATATTGAATATTTACAGAGTCATAATGGATCGGTACGAGGGCTTGACTGAGACCTGAATATTAGAATGGATGAAGAAAGAAATATAATAAATCATGCCTATATCTCCAATGACGGAATAACAATTAATACTCCATTCGTTTTCATATTTTTTTCATTATTTATCTCTCTTTTCTTACTTTATAAAAAATAATTAAAAAAGCGTATAGAAGCATATAGTCCTAAATCTCAATATTAGTAATAATATTAATATTATTACTAATATTATTAATATTATTAATATTATGAAAGTATTTAATGATGTATTTTCGTTTATGTAAAATATTGCAATTTTCATACATATGTTTCTATAATAAAAAATATTCATCAAAAGAAACACAAGAAACTAATGGAATCGGATAAAAATACGATTAAAGTAGAATCTAATATGAGCCTATTTAACCTCTGCCAGGAGGTTCAAGAGAAATAAAATGCACTGATGGACTCAGAGCCACCTCGGAAAGAATGTGAAAGACACACCCAGTGGTGGGAAGCAATGGTGGAGATATTCAATGGTTTCATGGATGAGGCAGAGGAGTGCTTATCTGAAATTATACCACAACTTACACGCTTAACAGCTGGAAGTGCGATGCAACAAGGTGCTGGAATGGAAGGTGAGATTACAGCTCACGAGATAGTATCTCGAACATATCTACATGAAGATCAGGATATAAATCTGGTTCTATAGCCAGTTCGGTATCATGGGTTTCTGCTCGATTGGGAGTTGACGCTGATCTAGCCGCGCTCTCAATAGAAGCAGATGCCTTGAAGAAGAAACATGGGATTGAACGACAAGAAGAATAGATGGAACATGAGATTAAGCGACAAGAAGAACAGATGAAAGAAGAAATGAGGCGACGAAAGAAACAGCTGGAACTAGACACAAAGATGGTGGTGGTCAAATCAAAGAAGGAGATATTGGAAAGTGAGTGTTCAAGATGCAGCTCTAGAGCATTGAAGACGATGAACTATGGTTTGAGAGGAAAATCTGCTCCAAGTGAGTCAGCAGTTGGATCAATTCCACAATCGATGTCCACCGGATTTCACGGCTTTGAACACCCATTGGAACAGAGGAAGATGGGTAAAATTTAATCTCAGCAAATGGGTGCTAGATTGAAACAAACTTCTTATGCAGTGTCTGTAGATGCTCGGGACAAACCAACAGCGGACAACGCTTTTCCGAGGCCTGATGCACAGGCTCGAGCAAGCCAGTATGAGCCACAAAGGCCTGCTATCGTCCGTTGGTGCAAAGCCAAGGTTATCAGGATGGATTATTGGCATTAGTAAATAGGCAAGCTGAATTCAACCAGATCATAGCTCGACAAAATACCTCTCTCATTCTACCACCAGTAGAAATTCCTACATATGGTGGAGATCCTTTATGATATGAAGCTTTCATAAGGGCATTAGAAGAAATATTAGAAACAAAAATTACAGATGAATAGGAGCGCTTACGATTTCTGGTGAAGTACAGAGTGGAAGTGTTAAGGTACTTGTAGAACGTTGTCAAAATGAGCCTGACAGCCAAGGCTATAAAGAGGCAAGAAGGATACTTAAATAATGTTTTGTTAATGAACAGAGAATTGCTAACACATATATGGAGAAGGCCCATGCTTGGAAAGAAATCAAACCAGAAGATGGGGGGGCATTGCATGATTATGCAATATTTCTTAGAGGTTGTTGCAACTTGATGAAAAATCTCGCCACATGGAGGAAATGAATCTTACAAGTAATGCTAGTCATCATGAGCAAGCTGCCCAGAAGACTGAGAGAAACGTGGAGAGATAAAGCAGGCAGAATATTGGATAAGAAGAAACGAGTAGCCAGGCTACCAGACCTGGTGAATTTCTTGGACAAGCAAATACGGTACATGTTAGAGCACACCATGGGACTATTGAAGATCATAAACCAATTGCAACTAACAAAGGTTCGACCTTTACCAAAACTGAAGAAAGATCAGGACCTAAGAGAAGCAGTTTTGCTACCACTATAATACCTGTGGAAATGACAGATGAAATGAAAGGAGATGCATCTACTATCAAGCAAATATGATTTTGTTTGTTATGTGATGAAGTTAGTCACATCATATGACAGTGTCAAAAATTCAAGAAGGAAGAATATGAAGAAAAGATGGATTTCTTGAAAGAGAAGGGAATCTGTTTTGGATGTTTGAAAAAAGGATATATGCTGAGAGACTGTAAGAGTCCTATAATTTGTCATAAGTGCAAGCAATATCATCCTGAAGCACTTCACACTCTCATACTGTAAAGAAGCCACCAGAGCAAATGGAAGAGAAAGAGCCGGAACAAATAGAAGAAGAGCTTCCAGAGCAAATAGAGATAAAGGAGCCAGAGCAGACTACTAGCGATGCTATCACTTCGCCTCATATTGAGGCCGGGGTTGAAGCCTGTATCTTTTCTATCTTACCAGTAAAGGTAAGGAATAGCAAGACGAATACAGTGTTGTAAACATATGCTATTTGGATCACGGAAGTTCGACTATCTTCTGCACAGAAAACCTGATGAGAAGGCTGAACATGGCAGGAGAAGAGACTAAGATTTGATTGTGTACCATGAATAAAGATAAAGAGAGCATGAGTCATTACATTACAAGTATGGAGATATCCAGTCTGGATGAAGATAATTTTATACCAATATCTGAAATGTTTACACATGGAACCATGCCCATTGGTCATCAAAATACACCCAGACATGAAGACTTGAGACAATGGCCTTAGCTGAAGGATGTTAAAATATCTAAACTAAATTCTAGTGTTGACTTACTTATCGGAACAAATGTTTTGGAGGCATTGGAACCTATATAGATTGTGAGAAGCCAAGGTGATGGACCGTATGCTGTGAAAACCCTACTTGGATGGGTTATCTATGGCTCCTTGAGAAGGAACAACAAAAATGGGAATCAGAAGAACTATCCTACCATTGCTGTTAATCAAATATCTACTGGTAAATTAGAAAAGCTGGTGATGAAGCAATATAATCATGACTTCAATGAAAGTACCAATAAGGAATCTGAGGAAATGTCTAGAGAAGAGTTGAAGTTCGTGGATATTATGAACTATTCAGTAAAGATTGAAGGACACTATTGTCTGGACTTAACTTTCAAACAAGAAAGTGTTAGTCTGCCGAATAATCGTCGTATGGCAGAGCAACGCACTCGGAATTTCAAACGCAAGTTTGGCAAGAATACTAAATTTCATGAAGTAATAATCTCTTTGAAAAATAATTTCTACATGGATGATTGCTTTAAATCCATGTCTACTGAGCAGGAAGCAATTCAAATGGTAAAACATCTGACTTCCCTTTGCAATAAGGGGGGATTCACACTTTCCAAGTAGATCAGCAACAATTGTGAAAGCATTCCACCATATGATAGAGCCAAAGAAATCAGAAAGTTGGATTTGGACAAAGACAATCTGCCAATGGAAAGAGCTTTGGGAGTTACTAATGTTTCACAAATGGAATATGTTAACACAAAAGAAAATCCTGCAGATTAAGTTTCTAGAGAACTGACAACAACCTGCTTCTTCAGCGATAAGAGATGAATCAATGAACTAGAGTCTCTCTGTAAGCCAGACAGAGAAAGGCCAAAGCTTGAGCTGGGATTTGAAATCTCTGCTAATGATCCTGAAATTAAACCAAACCTAACGGTGAACATTATTACTATAAATCCTCTTATTCTCTCGAAGGATTTTGACACTTCAACATTACTGTTACAACACATCCATGAGTTGATTGGACATGGAGGAAGGAGTTTCATGCTACCAAAACTTTGGACTTTTACGTTTTGTACTATATACTGGGTATCATGCCTGATGTTAAGGGTTTGGTGCGCACGGTATGACTTTAAACTAAAAACAATGTTTTAATAAGACCAATTATCAAGTTATGCTTGCTTCTAGAAGGCGAAGGTGAAAATGGAAGAGTCGTTGAAGAATTCTGAATGCAGATATATAATGCATGCTATTTTTTGCTTTTGATATATGTTGCTTTCATGGCTACTTTTTTGATGTTTATTAATAATTGCCTCATTATATACTCAGAACAATTAGGGGCCGGTATGTAGTGGCCATTTGGCTTATTTTGTGTGTCATTAATTATGGCATTTGTCTTTAAATGTTAGACTGCCTGTTATTATGTAGGTGGAATTTATTATGTAGTCAGGGGCGTGTTTGCTGCGGGGTTTCTTGCGCAGAAGCTCAGTTTTAGTTTAGTTTTAGAGCGACATGGTAGAAGGAACACACTTCGACCATGTAGAGTTTTGCCAAGACATGAGGAGTTTTCTAATGTTTAAAAGCGACATGCTGAAGTTTGACGAAGATTAAAGTGTACGAAACAGAGAAGAAGGTCGGATGTATATCTTATTGTTTTTCTTCAACAATAAAGAAACTATTAATCAAAAGACTGCATTATGAAGATTTATCTGTTGAGAAGCTCTGAAGGTCTCACGGTGAGCTCACATGCGTATTACAACATTTTCCTAAAGCCATATAGTCTCTTAAGTGACTAGAGGGAGCAATCTCTTGAACGATATAAAACTGGCTTTGCTTTATTGTATTTGGGGTTCCGTCCTGATATGAAATCGGAGGTGCAAAAGGACTTGGGAGTGCTGGTGCAGAATTCCCAAAAAGTTAATCTGCAAATCGAATCGGTAGTAAAGAAAGCAAACTCAATGCGAGCATTTATTTCAAGGCCTGTATACAAAAACAGGTATGCAGTGTTGAGGCTCTATAAGGCGTTGGTAAGGCCACATTTGGAATATTGTGAGCCTTTTTGGGCACCATATCTGAACAAGGATGTGCTGGCTATGGAGAGGGTGCAGAGGAGGTTTGCAAGAATGATCCCAGGAATTAATAGGTTAACCTATGATGAGCGCTTGTCGGCACTGGGCCTGTACTCGCTGGAGGTCAAAAGAATGAGGTGGGACCTAATTGAATAGTGAAAGGAGTGGATAGAGTGGATGTGGAGAGGATTTTTCCACTAGTGCTAGTCTAGGGCTAGAGGTCATAGCATCAGAATTAAAGCACGTTCTTTTAGGAAGGAGAAGAGGAGAAATGTATTTAGTCAGAGCGCAGTGAATCTGTGGAATTCTTTGCCACAGAAGGCTGTGGAGGCAGGTCAGTGGATATTTTTCAGGCAGAGATAGATAGATTCTTGATTAGTAGATGTGTTAGAGGTTATGGGGAGAAGGCAGGAGAATGTGAGTAGACTTGATGGGCTGAATGGCCTAATTCTACTCCTATTCCTTATGACCTTATGACCTTATGTGTCTCATTCATCAGCACTTCCATATATCTCACTGAGATCCTTGGTGTTCATTCAATTTCCTCTCTGACTGCTCCTTCCTCCACAGCAGACATAATGTTGCTGAGTGGCTAACATGGGAAGGATGCTTTCAAGAGCTTGAGGACTTCTCTGATTGGAGAGTAGCTCAGCGGCAGCGGCTGTGGGAGACATAGGACCTGCACCACTGAAAATGTAAAACATTGTTCAGAGTGGAAAACTAACTAATGCTCATGCACACTTGTTTGCAGCCAATTTAGCGATCATTATAGATGGACCCAATCTGGTACTTGCTGAGCAAGCAACATTATTTTAGTGCACCAAAAAATATATATGAAATACATTTCCTCGGCCTTTGCAACCAACTGTGCACCATATAACACAGTACTAAATGGATAATAAAAAACTCACACAACATTGCCTGAAAATGTTTTTCATTTAGCTCTATTAGTTTTTGAATGGTGTATTTTAGTTTGAAGGCTGTAGATGCAGGAATAATTCATCAGCTGTTAAATGAACTAGAAATTCATCATCATTCTAATGTTTCTCTTTACCCAGCTATAGGGTATATAAGGGTTGCTGAAATCTTCCAATTACTAGTGGCAATTGAAATGCTCATTCTTTAAATTACTGGGAGAAATATTTGTCTTCCAACAAAGACATTTTTCTCTTACAAATACATTAGTCAACCAGTTTCCATTCCTGTCGGTCGAATGTTATTGTGAGGCACAATCTATTGTCTGGTATTTTATGATTTGCGAATTCCTTTCCCTAAATCACATTATTATTTCTCATCATAAAATTGTTTACCATGATGTTGTTTATCCAAGTTATGTTTTGTAAATTATTTTCCAGTTCTTCCATACCAGAGTGCAATTCATTTTCCAAAGCAATGAGCGGGAAGTGTCGGCACTCTCTCTTATCACCGGTGCACTCTCAGGATGCAGACACTAATGTCAAGTTGGAGGGGTCTCCCTGAGCTGCATGTCTTCCATCTGATTTCATTGCTAACGTTCCCCAATAAGTTGCTTCACTGCTTCAAACTGAGCCACACATCTTCATAGTGATAGCTGTGAGGTGCAATTCCTAAATTCCTATACAACAAATGCTTCTAACCTTACCATTCCTCAGCCCCGCATGGCCCGGTTTCACCTTCTTCCCAAAATCCATAAACAGAACTGCCCTGGCATTGTTTATGCCTGCTCCTGCCCCACTGCCACAGGTCCAATTCCAACCCCCCCCCCCTCCCCCCAACCTATGTCCAAGGTATATCTTTGCTGTAAAAGAGCATCTGCAGTTCCTTCCTATACAAATTAATAAGATTATTGGGTACAGTAGCATAGTGGTTATATTCTTGGATAAGTAATCCAGGGACTAGGGCATTTGAGTTTTCATGTCAGTTTGAGAAATCAAATTCATTTTTACTTCATCAATAAAATACCAGTATCAATAAAAATGACAACAAAAATATTAGATTATCACTTGAAATTAGTTGTTCGTTAATTTCCTTCTGCAACTAAGCCTGCCATCCTTATCTGGGCAGACGTACATTTGACTGCATTTGCGCACCAATATTTTTTATTCTTGTGGCCTTTAATCCATGAAAGAAACAAATGGGTAGAACTGGGTGAGCTGAAGACACTGCAGATCGAATGGAATGGAATACTTTATTGTCACATTTAACTAGACACTGTGAAATTCTTTGTTTGCATACACAATGTATACAAATAGTGACCACCTTCAGCGCTGACAAAGTTACAAAGCACGCGGCTCCTCCTTTTGTTCTCCCCCCCCCCCACTTCGGTTCCCCCACGCCGGGTGTCCATTGACCTTCATTCCCTCTTCCCCTCCCCATTGTCCATTATTCTTCCCATCACGGTGGACCCCCCATGCCGAGTCCTCTATTGTTCTCCCTCCACTCTCACGCGGTCTTCCACGGCCAGCTGACTGTGTGGATTGTCCACAAGCACCAAGAAAGAACAGCCTGCATTATACAATTCTCGTTCCTCTACCTGTAAAATGATCAGCTTTATGGAGGCTCAAGTCGATCTTTGCACTGAGGTGATCACTTGTAGCATCAGCACAATGTCATGAAGGGTAAATTAAAAGCATTATTGATTCCTTATTGCATATTTTGCATTAATTATTTTTGATAGTATTACCAACAATAATATTAACTAAATGAGAATCTTCAAGTGTTACATCCATTTGTCAACCTTGATCAGATTTAAATCTCTCAAAAGTTTGTTCCAAGATGCAGGGTACAGATGAAATGATAAAAAATGCAACTGCAAGTTTGAGGCATGTTCTTGACACATTCCCAATGTGTTTCATATTCCATCAATGGGCGGAGAAGGCTGCTCTCACCTTGATTTGTGCTCCTCTTAGCCCCGCAGAGATAACCACAGCTTCACTTGCCCTGAGCAACAAGTTCAAATACGTACACAATATCTACATGTATCAACCCCACCAACCTATCCACCTCCCACCATCTCCCCTTCATCAGGGCCATTCCTGAAGTTTCCCATTGATGCCACTACTACCCCATCCATCCCTACATATGTAATCTCCCATCATGAATGTACAAGCTTTGAACTTTGAATCCCAGGTTCCTGCCTTTAGATAAAGACAGAGAAAAGGTAATGTGTTTTGGGATAGTGGTCAGTGTGCACCTTATGCGGAGATTGTGAGTTATGCATTAAGTAGGAGATCCAAGTGCCTCAGAACATGTGCTAACTGTTTATTAAAGGTGAACAACAATTACCACATAGTTACATCACATGTCTGATTACATGATTATTTTGTAACAATGAAGGGTGATTTAGCTACATAATTCAAATATACTGTAGTGCTTTTCCTCTTTGAATGAGTGTTTCATGATACGATACAATACGATAGAATAATTATCCCAGGAGGGAAATTGATCTGCCAACGGTCAGAAAACACAAGATACATGTAACATGTAATTAAAGTGATGTGGAAAGGTTTGGGGATGTGCAAAGATTGGGGAGGGGGGAGTCAGTCTACCCCACGACAGAAGGGAGAGGAGTTGTGCAGTTTGATAGCCACAGGGAAAAAGGATCCCCTGTGGCGTTCTGCACTGCATCTTGGTGGAACCAGTCTGTTGCTGAAGGCTCTCCTCAGATTGACCAGTGTGTCATGGAGGGTGTGAGCTGTATTGTCCAGGATGCTCCGCAGTTTGAGGAGCATCCTCCCCTCTAAGACCATTTCCCATGAATCCACCTCTGCCCCCAGGATGGAGCCAACCTTTCTGATGAGCTTCCTATGTTTTATCCATGTGTACCAATTACAGGGTTAGTCTGATGACTGGTTTTGTCGCCACTGGCTCCCTAGCATTGAAGTGAATGGTCAATCTAAAGGATTATGACATTTTGATTCAACTCATGGTTGACCTGTGCTTCCTCCTCAGTGGTTGAGTATGGATCAATTTCTGGAATAAAATTGTCATCACTTAATTCTTCAGGATGGTTAGGTATGCTTCTCATTTCAATCATTTGATCAAAGTGGACCCTTCTGACTGATAGACTGGTTTCACTGCTACTTGTACCATCTCACTAATATTCCACTGTTTGGGTATTTAATTTATACATCAATCTCACTTTCTCATAGAAACATAGAAACATAGAAAATGGGTGCAGAAGTAGGCCATTCGGCCCTTCGGGCCTGCACCGCCATTCAATATGATCATGGCTGATCATCCAACTCAGTATCCTGTACCTACCTTCTCTCCATACCCCCTGATCCCTTTAGCCACAAGGGCCACATCTAACTCCCTCTTAAATATAGCCAATGAACTGGCCTCAACTACCGTCTGTGGCAGAGAATTCCAGAGACTCACCACTCTCTGTGTGAAAAATGTTTTCCTCATCTCGGTCCTAAAGGAATTCCCCCTTATCCTTAGTCTGTGACCCCTTGTTCTGGACCTCCCCAACATCGGGAACAATCTTCCTGCATCTAGCCTATCCAACCCCTTACGAATTATGTAAGTTTCTATAAGATCCCTCCTCAGTCTTCTAAATTCTAGCGAGTACAAGCAGAGTCTATCCAGTCTTTCCTCATATGAAAGTCCTGACATCCCAGTAATCAGTTTGGTGAACCTTCTCTGTACCCCCTCTATGGCAAGAATGTATTTCCTCAGATTTGGAGACCAAAACTGTACGCAATACTCCAGGTGTGGGTCCCACCTGTGTTTCTTCACAACCTGCTGCACCTGCATGCCTACTTCCAATGATTGGTGTACTATGACACCCAGGTCTCGTTGCATCTCCCCTTTTCCTAATTTGTCACCATTCAGATAATAGTCTACTCTCCTGTTTTTGCCACCAAAGTGGATAACCTCACATTTATCCACATTATACTGCATCTGCCATGCATTTGCCCACTCACCCAGCCTATCCAAGTCACCTTGCAGCCTCCTAGCATCCTCCTCACACCTAACACTACCCCCCAGCTTAGTGTCATCCGCAAACTTGGAGATGTTGCATTCAATTCCCTCGTCTAAATCATTAATATATATTGTAAATAGCTGGGGTCCCAGCACTGAGCCTTGCGGTGCCCCACTAGTCACTGCCTGCCATTCTGAAAAGGACCCGTTTACTCCTACCCTTTGCTTCCTGTCTGCCAGCCAGTTCGCTATCCACATCAATACTGAACCCCCAATACCGTGTGCTTTAAGTTTGTATACTAATCTCTTATGTGGGACCTTGTCGAAAGCCTTCTGAAAGTCTAGATATAACACGTCCACTGGTTCTCCCTTATCCACTCTACTAGTTACATCCTCGAAAAATTCTATAAGATTGGTCAGACATGATTTACCTTTCGTAAATCCATGCTGACTTTGTCCAATGATTTCACCACTTTCCAAATGTACTGCTATCCCATCTTTAATTACTGACTCTAGCAGTTTCCCCACTACTGATGTTAGACTAACTGGTCTGTAATTCCCCATTTTCTCTCCCCCCTTTTTTAAAGTGGGGTTACATTAGCTACCCTCCAATCCCCAGGAACTACTCCAAAATCTAAAGGGTTTTGAAAAATTATCACTAATGCATCCACTATTTCTGTGGCTACTTCCATGAGTACTCTGGGACGCAGACTATCTTTACCTGGGGATTTATCGGCCTTTAATCCATTCAATTTACCCAACCCCACTTCCCGGCTAAACTGGATTTCACTCAGTTCCTCCACCTTATTTGACCCCCGGTCCCTTGCTATTTCTGGCAGATTATTTATGTCTTCCTTAGTGAAGACAGAACCAAAGTAGTTATTCAATTGGTCTGCCATGTCCTTGTTCCCCATGATCAATTCACCTGTTTCTGACTGCAAGGGACCTACATTTGTTTTAACTAATCCCTTTCTCTTCACATATCTATAAAAATGTTTGCAGTCAATTTTTATGTTCCCTGCCAGTTTTCTTTCATAATCTATTTTCCCTTTCCTAATTAAGCCCTTTGTCCTCCTCTGCTGGACTGAATTTCTCCCAGTCCTCTGGTAGGCTGCTTTTTCTGGCTAATTTGTATGCTTCATCTTTTGTTTTTATACTATCCCTGATTTCCCTTATTATCCATGGATGCACTACCTTCCCTGATTTATTATTTTGCCAAACTGGGATGAACAATTGTTGTAGTTCATCCATGCAGTCTTTAAATACCTTCCATTGCACATCCACTGTCAACCCTTTAATAATCACTTGCCAGTCTATCTTGGCCAATTCACATCTCATACCTTCAAAGTTACTTGTTTCTGACTTAATTATGTCACTCTCCATCCTAATGAAGAACTCAACCATATTATTGTCACTCTTGCCCAAGGAGCCACGCACAACAAGACTGCTAACTAACCCTTCCTCATTACTCAATACCCAGTCTGGAATAGCCTGCTCTCTCCTTGGTTCCTCTACATGTTGGTTTAGAAAACTATCCCACATACATTCCAAGAAATCCTCTTCCTCAGCACCCCTGCCCATTTGATTCATCCAATCTATATGTAGATTGAAGTCACCCATTATAACTGTTTTACCCTTGTTGCACACATTTCTAATTTCCTGTTTGATGCCATCCCCAACTCTACTACTACTGTTAGGTGGCCTGTACACAATTCCCACTAGCATTTTCTGCCCCTTAGTGTTTTGCAGCTCTACCCATATCGATTCCACATCCTCCAAGCTAATGTCCTTCCTTTCTATTGCATTAATCTCCTCTCTCACCAGCAACGCTACCCCACCTCCTTTTCCTTTCTGTCTATCCCTCCTGAATATTGAAAATCCCTGGATGTTCAGCTCCCTGCCTTGGTCCCCCTGGAGCCATGTCTCCGTGATCCCAACTATAGCATAATCATTAATAGCTATCTGCACATTCAACTCGTTCACCTTATTACGAATGCTCCTTGCATTGAGACACAAAGCCTTCAGCCTTGTTTTTACAACACTCTTATTCCTTATACAATTATGTTGACAAGTGGCCCCTTTTGATTTTTGCCCTGGAAACCCACCACCTCTTATTCTTTGTTTATTATTTTTTTCTTCTTTCCCCCCTACACGTTGGGTCTGAGTGCTTCCCTTCTCTGCCTCCTGCCTCAGACCTGGCTACTGGCTTTCTCTATTTGAGTCACTCCCCCCAACCGTTCTAGTTTAAAGTCCCCCCAGTAGCCTTTGCAAATTTCCCTGCCAGGATACTGGTCCCCCTCGGGTTCAAGTGCACCCCGTCCTTTTTATACAGGTCACTCCTTCCCCAAAAGAGGTTCCACTGATCCAGAAACTTGAATCCCTGCCCTCTGCACCTGTCCTTCAGCCAGGCATTTATCCTCCACCTTGCTCCATTCCTATTCTCACTGTCGCGTGGCACAGGAAGTAATCCTGAGATAGTTATCTTTGCGGTTCTCATGTTGTTTCAATAGCATTTTCTTTGCAAATTGTGATTGTGTCTTTGTTTCAACCACTTTCCCTCCACTCTTCCCTTCAGACTGCCCTCTAATAACTTACCACACATCAGCAGTTGCTGGGCTAAATCATGTGGTGGCATGATATTCGAGTAGGAAATTAACTAATGGTGATTCATACTTCGACTAAAACAATCTTGAACAACCTGTCTCTTCGAGGCTTCCTTGTGAAAGCATACAGGCCCCTCAGCTGCACTGTTAGAGGCTGAATGATTTGGGGGAATTAATGTATGCTGATATATATCATGCCTTATGCATTATGCAATCAGATATGCTGAAAGCTGTTGTCTGCCATCACCTTTGGTTTTGAAAAAAAATCAACTCAGCTCCTTAGTTGACAATTAAATACTCTTGACTCTTAGATTCCTTGGGCTCCCTAGTTATACATTCTGCTGCTGAACATGATATCACATAAATCCATCAGAATGAGTCTTAATAAGGTCTTGAATATTACTATACCTTTGTGAGAAAAATCAACTTGGACCCTATGAAACCAGCCGGCAAATCCACAATGGCAGACAGTTTCCCAAAGATTTGTTCATATGTATGGCTGGACGTAAGTTGGGCACTGGGGAGAACCTGTTATATAAATGCATTAACTATCATTAAAAAATGCCACATTCAGTAAGTGCTTCTATTGACGTGATAAATTCTGTTGTAAAATGCCTGAAATGGAGATAGTTACCACCTGGAAACAAAGCAGCGTGAATCTTTTTTTGCATGATTGCAATATTCAACACTATGATTGTTGCGGTGATATCAGTTATGTTTTCAGTGTATAGAATTGAAATAAATTACAGCCTTCTAGCAATATACTACAGCAAAGTTATTTTTCACTATTATTACCAGCTAAATTTTGGACTACTTAATTTAATGTTCATAAATGTCTGCAGCTAGTATATGTAACAATTTTCTATGCAGAATTCAATAAATCTATTTATAAATTAAGCCAGGATGCCACGTTTTCTTAAATTCTGTATTATGTAAAGTTTTTTTTTAATATTAATGAAGAGCTAATCTTCATCTTGTAAGTTACTACATTTTCACAGTTCCTTGAATAAAGGTTTGGCTTTTCAATCATAGCATTTACTAACAGTAACATTTTATCAGATTAAAAGTATTGTTGTTGAAATAGATTCCAAAGTTTTACTATGTGGGAAGATGTTCTCTCTAGTTTCCTTGAGCAAAAATACATTAATTAATGTTAAAAAATATTGATACTAATGAAATTTCAATTGACATAATTAACCCTTTGCCTGGGGATTGGAGAAATGTATTTAATTGAACACTGTCAGGATATATCAGTCAGATACACAAATACCATTGTTTACTTGATCTAATCCAATATCTACTAATCGTAATTAATGTTATCATGAGTCTATGCTGTGATTGACAAAAAGCAGGAGACTCTTTACCCAAAACTGTTACAATTATATTAAGATTCAGCTGTAAACACAAGAGATCATTCCATTCCAGAAAATGTCATCCTAAAGCATATAATTTTATTTCAGTGAAAAGCTAAGACATTTTATGCACCTAATCGTAATATATTAACAATGTCATAACTGAATCTTTGGTGCCTGCCCCTGTCTGATATTTTTGTTTGATGTAATAATAATTTTTGCTGTGAAAGAAAACTGTTGCAGATAGATCAGAAATTAAGAGGATAATGAGAAACCACAGTATTAAGACATGTATCCCATGGTACAATGCAGAATGGTTGATAGGTCTATCATATTGCAAGTTAATATCTCATATATTCACTCACAGTCTGGCAATGATTTCATCCTTGTAATGTATGCAGTATATTGTAATGATAAAGTTCAAATCTAATTCATAAAGATGAGTTGGTGTAATAAAGGCTGTGCTTGCCTGCTGTATAGGGTTTTAAAATATGTAATATGTGATAAACATTTATCATTTACTGTTTCCTTAGAATATGGACAATGATTTTAAATAAATGGCTCTGCAGTTACATGATGGCACATTCATAAATCTACCAAATGATTAACACTTGTTGACTATTATGTTAACCTATTCAAAGCAAGAAGATGAAAAATACATTTACAGTAGTTCTTAAGCCATGAGAATATTTTAAAAACATGAGGGAGGGAACTAGATTTAATCACATAAAATCCCGAGGGGTCTTGACAGCATGGATATCGAGAAGTTGTTTCTAGGAAAACCTAGAACTCGAGGTCCCTGTTTAAAAATAAGTGTTGTCCTTTTAAGACAGAGGTAATGCAATTGTTTTTCATTAACCTAGGGTTGCGGTCTTTAGAATGATTTTCCTCAAAGAGTAACATTTGAATTTTTTAAAGACAGAGATGGATGGATGGATAGATGGATAGATGGATAGATGGGTAGATGGATAGATGATGGATAGATGATAGATAGATGATAGATAGATGATAGATAGATGATAGATAGTAAATAGATAGATAGATAGATAGATAGATAGATAGAGAGATAGATAGATAGAGAGATAGATAGATAGATAGATAGATAGATAGATAGATAGAGAGATAGAGAGAGATAGAGAGATAGAGAGATAGATAGATAGATAGATAGATAGATAGATAGATAGATAGATAGATAGATAGATAGATAGATAGATAGATAGATAGATAGATAGATGAAAAGCAAGATGCTGAAAGGTTACCATGAATAGACAGGAATGCAGACTTGAGGTTACAATTAGATCAGCCATGATTCTATTAATGGCAGAGAAGGCTCGAGGGGAAATTACCTACTCTTGCTCCTAATTTTTATGTTCAAATTTGTAGTAATTACAAAACCTCCATTGTCTATATCAAAGATAGTCAACTTGATGTCAAATAAGTAGTATATGTTCACTTTTAATTTTCGGAAATAATTTTTCTGCCCCCATCTCCATCTCCAAGTTAACACCCTTGATCCCTGAGAGGATTATCATAATTGTAAATGTGCTCAGTCCACAGTTTTGTATTTGTTTAAATTATTGGAAAATAATGTACATATCCTGTTTGGTTTTCAAGTTAAACATGGCACTGACATGTATATATGCCTTAAAAGAAATTGAAAACAAATATAGAGGTAAAGCTCATCAATTCGTAGTGCTTTATTGATGCTTTCAAAGCCTTTGATTAATCAAGTTAATCATAGAAAGTTGTTTGTTAAATTGAGTCAAAGAGGGGTGCCTAAAAACATTGTGAGAATTCTGGCCTACTGGTATGCCCACAAGACTATGCAAGTAAAATGGGGCAATAGAGTCTCAGCCCCATTTGGGGTCAGCAATGATGTCGGACAAGGGAGAATTTTGCCCCCAGTTCTTTTTAATCTCTTGATAATCTTTCCAAGCAATTGAAAGCATGAAATACTGGGTGCATGATTGGTAATACTCTAGTGAACCATATTATGTATGCAGATGATCTTGTGGTCTTTAGTCCATCTAGCGCTAGTCTCCAGCAGCTCCCTACTATATGTTCTGTGTATGGTGTGGAACATGATATTAAATATAATGCTGGTAAGAGTGCTGTTATGATCTGTAGAACCAAAGAGGGTAAATGTCTAAAATGTCCTGATTTTAATTTGTCTGATAATAATCTTAGTGTTTGTAATAAGATAAAATATCTTGGATATTTTATTACAGAACAAATGACAGATGATGAAGATATTTATAGGCAACACTGTATTATGTATGCATAAGCAAACACTCCCTTACACAAGTTTAATGCATGTACAGGTGGAGTGAAGATGTCTCCCTTCAGAGCATATTGTACACCACTCTATGCTGCACACCTGTGGTCAAACTACAGGAAAGCAAGCTTCCAGAGACTTAAAGTAGCTGATGCCATGATGCCATGAGAATATTACTGAGAATGATGCCATCATTTTGCTGAATATTGCTGAAAATGATGCCATGAGAATATTAGTTAAGAGACCCAGATGGTGTAGTGCAAGTGAAATGTTTGTGGCTGCAATACTTTACAAACTGTCTTAAGAAATCTCATATATAAATTTATTTGTTGGATTAATGACTCTGAAAATGAAATCATCTTGGGCTTATCATACATAAGGTTTAGCACTACATGATACCATTCCCAGCTGTGGAGACATTGGTATAGTTGTCTTGTTGTAGGACACATATTTTTTGTTCTTGATCTTAAACCATGTATTGTGCTTTTGTATGTAATTAATTGTGCTTTTGTAAGTAATTTATTGTGCTTTTGTATATAATTTATTGTGCCTTTGTATGCAATTTATTCTATGTAATGTCTTGTCTTTTAGATGGATCTTGAGTCTGTAATAAAAAGAAAGTAAGTATGTATCTGGTTTCAACCAACCTTAATCACAAAATGAAGTAGCAAAATTGGAGAATGGTCACTTTTATATATTACGTCTATTTTTCCTATCTTTAATTTTTATTTTTCACTACTTAATTGGGCTTTTCAAGAGGGCCCATATCTATTCAAAATAACAAAAGGCTAGTCATATGTGTGAAACAAAATGGATCAGCAAATGGAATAACTCTCATTTGTCAGGGCAAAGCTATTTCAAAAATATCATAATGTTGACTGGTTTCAATGAAAATAGCCCAGATTTTTATCTTTCTCTTTTTGTGCAGACAAAAGAGTTATCCTTTCAAGTGCAAATTGCCGCAGCATATTGGTCTAGCACCTTTCAAAATGTGATGTAAAGTGATCTTGCCACAATTTGAAAGATGGTCTTTTGAAACCAGTGAGGCTAACCCAATAATTGTGCATACTTAAAATCACCAACTGATGTCCTAGGACTTTGAAACTGCAAGGAATGATGAGTTAAGCTGGTATCTTTAGTTAATTCAGAAAAGGCTGCTGTGTTGCAAAGTGTCATCACAGCAGCTACAGGCCACAAACAGCATTGATAAATTCAGATGTGGATCATTTTAATACTGGTTTGAAACTGATCGTTAAAACTAAAATAATACTAAATATCAACCATCCATGTTGTAGTAGGGAATTTTAACTTTCCCATATTGACTGGGAAAATCATAGTATGAAAGGTTTAGATGGGGTGCAATTTCTCAAAGGTGTTCAGGAGAGTTTTCCCCAGCAATATGTAGACCAGGAGGATGAGGGCGATCTTATTGAGGTGTATAAAATCATGAGAGGACTAGATGGGGTAGATGAAGACTCTCTTGCCCAGATTCGGTGAATCAAGGACAAAGAGGACATAGGTTGAAGATGAAGGGGAAAAGATTTAATACGAATCTAAGGGGTAACCTTTTCACACTAAGGGTGGTGGATGTATGGAACAAACTGCCAGAGGAGGTAGATGAGGCAGGGATTATCCCAATGTTTAAGAAGCAATTAGACAGATACATGGATAGGACAGGTTTGCAGGAATATGGGCCAAACATGGGCAGGTGGGAGTAGTGTAACTGGGACATGTTGGCCGGTGTGGGAAAGTTGTGCCAAAGGGCCTGTTTCCATGCTCTATCACTCTATGACTCTATGTCCCCTAGCAAAAATTATATAAATATAATATAAATATAAATATACAAAATTTACCTTTGACATAGATGAGAATGAGTTGAAGGAGGAAAATGGCAAAATCTTTGGATGAGTTAAAAAATAATAATTAAATAATAAACATAGACCTGGTAGTTTATTTACTCACAAATAAAAGAGTTAAAACCACACCTTGTATGTGAAACAAACTGCAGGTAAACCAAACTGTAGGGAGTTGAGACTACACTACATTGAGTGATGTTAAATCGCTAGTTTCCCTGATCATTGTGGAAACTTTGCAAATTGGTGCAATCTGCGTAAAACTGGGAATAACCTACAGCAAATCTATATTACTAAAAGTAAGATCTTGACCGTTTTTGACTCACTGCGATGTGATTTCCGACCACTTATTTTTGGCCACCTCACTCAGAGCCCCCCTCCGCCGGACTGGACCGGAGGATTTTTCCCATCGAAGAAAAATCAGAGAGATATTAATGTTATTAAAAATTTTGCCATTCTCTCTGCTGCCCCCACTGGCGGCAGATGGGAGGGACTATAAAACTCGGAAGTGTCGTGGCTCACTCAGTCTCTGCCAGATGGAGGAAGCGAGAGGGTCACGGCTCTCTGAGCTGCGAATAACACTTAACGCATGTCTACTCCACGGTGAATCCCCGGGATGTGGTTTTCAGCAAATGTGTTTTGTTGGCTTGCAAAGTGTTTGACCAATTGGCTTGGCTTTTAAAGGGCTTGCTTGCAACAGTTTTCGGATGGATAAAGCGTGAATAAACATTTTATTAGAGCAGGACTGTGTTTAATTTCAAAATTGATGCTCATTCTGTGATTTTCCCTTAGTTGCAAGATGGCGCCGATGACGTAATTTCCAGTTAGCGGCATGCTGGCGCTGTGTGCGTCATTTCCGGTTTGTGGCAAGAAGCAAGAGGGTGATGTCAAGATGGCGCCGAGTGCAGGCACCATTGAATAATTTAAGAGAGCTGCTCTGTCTATGGTGAGTGTGTTTGTTGGATGTTATTTAAAACACGTTTTGCTTCAGCAGCAGCAGCAGCAGCCTCTACAGGAGGCTTTAAACATTCATTTTACACACTGTATATTCAACACATTCTGAAGATACTTGGCATTTTAATATTGGGTGAGTGTGTGTGGGTGAATGAGACTGTGTGTGCGTGTGTGTGAATGTGTCTGTGCATGTGTGTGTGAATGAGTCTGTGTGTGTGTGTGTGTGTGTGTGTGTGTGTGTGTGTGTGTGTGTGTGTGTGTGTGTGTGTGTGTGTGTGTGTGTGTGTGTGTGTGTGTGTGTGTGAATGAGCCTGTGTGTGTGTGAATGAGTCTGTGTGTGTGTGAATGAGTCTGTGTGTGTGTGAAGGACTCTGTGTGTGACAATGAATCTGTGTGTGTCTGTGTGTGTCATTGAGTCTGTGTGTGTGTGAATGAGCCTGTGTGTGTGTGTGTGTGTGTGTGTGTGTGTGTGTGTGTGTGTGTGTGTGTGTGAGTGTGTGTATGAGTGTGTGTGCGTGTGCGTGTGCATGTG